>PVJD01003611.1:0-158562 GCA_004026545.1 Mormoops blainvillei
AGGAGATAGTCAGGAAGGAGGAAGCCCCAAGGCTAAGATAAAGGACATTGGTATGGAGCAGAGACCCTGTTCTAGGACTGGTTGTTCCACTTTCTGTGAAAGTGCTGAGTCATGGCTAATCATGAATGCACCTGTGCAGAAAGTGCTATATGACCTCTGCTTCACAATAATAGCATTATAATAAATTAACATTATGGAACCCCCTTCCCCAGTGGCCAGTCAAGGAAAATCATGGGAGACCACATGCACGGTAGCTTTAAAGTAATATGACTACTTGTACATGTACAATAAAACCCTACCAAAGCTAGCCAGGAAATATCCGCCCTATAAAAATAGAAGCCCTCCAGCCCCTGAGTCAATCTCTGCTTGGAGTTGGCTCTATCCCATGTTCTATGGAGTGCTTTTCTCTGTCTGCTATAAACTCCGTGTGTTTGGTTCAGTTCTTTGTCCATGATCATTAGGAACCTGGTTACCTGAGCCCATCTGTGACACCAGCACTGGGGAGTTGGCTTGAGGGGCACCAGTGGTGTGCAGTGGGGAGGCGGAGGTGCCTGGTACCAAGGTGAGCAGAGGGCATTGTCCCTTTTCTGGGCTCTTCCCACAGAGCCAGCAGAGTGGTGCTGTATCTAAGATTCCATCAACCTGACTAACTGCTTGACACGCCTTGGAGATACCGGGAGACCCCACCCCACCCCACCCAAGTTACAGGCCTACCCATATTGCTTTTTCATATGAGTGCCTTTACAATTTCTTAAATCCTCTTAAACAAGCAACAGCTGGCCTCAATGAGCTCCACGCCTGGAACCAGAAACCTAGATTCACAGCTTGGCTTTGCCTGGAAATCTCCAAGTCCTGCCCAAGTAGCAGCCACCTCAGATTGCTTTATAACTCAGGCAGGGTGGCCCTGGGGCAAACACACAGCTAGGGGCTGATCGTGACCTATACCTCTGGGGCAGCCCCAAGGGCCAGCACAACCAGTGGACAGCTACAGACCACATCAGAGCACCACCATCCTGCTTCTGAACAGTTGATCCTCCACAGAGGGTGGAGATTGGTGGTAAGTGTCCAAAGCCAATCCTTACAGCTGACTGGCCTGGGTAAATCCCTCTTATTGATCTACCAACATCAGCCAAGGCTCAACTACAAGAGGAGGGTGTACTCAGCCCACACAAAGGGTACACTTTGAATACCCAGGTTGGGTGTTAGGGGAGGCTGTGCCACTGGACTCTACAGGGCACCTACTACAGTAGGTCACACTACCAAGACACAAAGTCAAAGCTGCTCTACCTAATGCATAGAAACAAACACAGGGAGGCTGCCAAAATGAGGAGACAAAGAAACATGTCCCAAATGAAAGGATAGATCAAAACTCCAGAAAAAGAGCTAAACAAAATGGAGATAAGCAATTTATCAGATCCAGAGTTCAAAACACTCATTTATAAGGATGCTCAGGGAACTTAGTGAGGACCTCAACAGCATAAAAAAGATCCAGTTAGAAATGAGGGCTACACTAATTGAAATAAAGAACAATTTATAGGAAACAACAGTAGAGTGGATGAAGCCGAGACTCAAATAAATAATTTGGAACATAAGGAAGCAAAATACAACCAATCACAACAACAAGGAGAAAAGAGAATCCAAAAAAATGAGGATACTGTAAGCAGCCTGTGGGATTAACTTTAAGCAACTCAGCATTTGCTTCATAGGGTTGCGAGAAGGAGAAGAGGAAGAGCAAGAAACTGGAAATCTATTTGAAAAAACAGTGAAAAAAAACTTCCCTAATGTGGTGAAGGAAATAGACATGCAAGTGCAGGAAGTACAGAGAGTCCCAAACAAGATGGATGCAAGACACATCATAATGAAAATGACAAAGGTTAATGATAAAGAGATGGGGCAGGGGGCTGTGGGAGAACTGGTGAGAGGTGAGGGGATTAAGAAATACAAATAGGCAGTCACAGAATAGCCGTGGGGATGTAAAGTACAGCATAGGAAAGGGAGTAGCCAAAGAACTTACACACATGACCCATGGACATGAACAACAGTTGGAGGATTGCCTGAGGGAGTTGGGGGTGCTGGGTGGAGGGGAGTAAAGGGGGAAAATCAGGACAACTGTAATAGCATAATCAATAAAACATAATAAAAAAATGAAAACATAAGTTTGAGAAGTTACTCTCTAGTCACTCTCTATTATATTTCAAATTCAATTAAAAAATAGAAAGAAGAAAAAGATCAACCTGAAAAATTGAGTTGATTTAGTTTCTTAATTAAAAAAGTTTTATCCACCTTTTAGAAATCTACTTCATAGAGGTATAACGTATATTTACAAAATTGTACCCATTTTATGCTCCTATTTCAATTAGCTTTGATAAATGTATATTCCTCTGTAACCATCCTCCCAGTAAGGATATAGAACAATTCCTCAAATATCCCCACCTCTTGTTATTACTCTTACACAGACCTCCTACAGCAACTATTACTTAATTTCCTTCCTCTCTAAGTCAAGTTGCTTATTCCCGACTCAAGAATTTATACATACCACCATTACTGCTTCTGAAATACTCCCTTTTAGTTTTAATTTACCCCTCAAAGACTTTCCTGATGGAGTCCTGTGATCTCTGTTCCCTTTTTTTTTACCAGGAGCACTATACACTTTTATGAGTGCAGATGACACTGCTTTAACTTAGGCATGTTGATATGTTTGCTCTGTGAATCTGTTTATTTGATTCATATTTTGTGGCCTTGACTGCCCTTCTTGGAGTCAGAGCTACTCGATTTTTTTTAAACCCCCCCCCAGAGTGCTGTTTACTGTATTTTGTTCAATAAGCGCTATTAATAGACACGATTTATAAAATGCAAATGAACTTCATTTTCCAAAGGCCTAGACTTACCCTAGGCAACCTAGGTGGGTCTTATTTTGTGCTGAGTTCTGAGGATACACTCACAGCACACAGTGCCATTAGCTCATTCAACCTTTCAACATAATTTCATACCTGACTAGTATGAGATTGTCTTTTGCAAACGCAATGACCCATAGCAGTGGCAGCATCTGTCTATTAGTATGTTGAACACTAAACTGGAATTTTAATGCTAATAATTAACTAGAATAATGTCTCCCTTGGACAGAAGCCATTTAATTCTCTCTGATGAATTAAAATATTATTTGAGTAGCTATCAAGGCCATGGCAATAAAAGAAAATTTTTATTACAATGTTTTAAGAAAGGTAAAAGAAGAAATTCAGGTTTTATAAACATGTTTCTTAAAAGTAATGATCATTCTGAAATAGAGTTGATGTAAAATGATCTTGCTACTGAAACATTACCCTGACTTTTTGCTGTTTTTAAGTCAAGTGAATCCTGGAGGAATTTTGGGTCTTATATTTATACTGCTACTACAGACTTGGGTGAGCTTCGAATAGGATTCAAGGAAAATCTAGAGAAATGAAATTCACAAGTTTTATTTAAGCCCAATACTAGTAACTTTCTCTTATAATATTCTTTTTTAATTTTTTAAATTTTATTTTAGAGAGAGAGAGGTAGAAAGATAGGGAGAGGCATCATTGTGAGAGAGAAATATCAACTGGTTGCTTTTGTTCAAGTGCTCTGACCAAGGACAGAGCACGGAACCTGCAACCCTGCCATGTGCCCCGGCCGAGAATCAAACCAGCAACCTTTTGGCTTGCAGGATGACGCCCACCTAACTGAGCCACGCCATCCTGGGCTCTCTTATAATATTTTTTAGGAATACTTGATATGTTTCGTCTTTGGTTTCCCCTTCTGGTCTGGAGTAACCTTAAAAAAAGAGCTTGGCAATTATGGAAGTGCTGAAAAGAAAGAGAGAGTAAAGATCTGTGTAATTCCTGATGAATATAGTCAACTGATGAATAACTTAGAGTTGGTAGAGCTCAAGGTGGAACATGGAGCAGGACAGTGAAGACTTATTACGAGCATACTAATAACAGGGAATAAGTGGTGAAGGAAGAGACTTGACTTTGGGTGGTGAACACACAATGTAATATACAGATGATGTGTCATAGAATTGTACCCTTGAATTCTATATCATTTTATTAACAAATGTTACCCCAATAAATTCAATGAAAAAAATTTTAAAAAGAACACACTGAAACCAGGGGCTTTCTCATTGCACAATACAATATACAGATGATGTACTATAGAATTATACCCCTGAAACCTATATAATTTTATTAACCAATGTCATCCCAGTAAATTCAATGAATATTAAAAAAAAGAATATATTGAAACTACTAAAACCAAGGGCCTTCCCACTGATACCTCATTTAATATCTTATATCTATGTACCTCTATCATCTATCTATCTAATCTCATTATTATTTTGGAGATAAGAAAACTAAGACTCAAAGCAGTTTAATTGACTAGATCAAGGTCACAAAGAACCAGAGTCAAAACTCATATTTTCTGACTGACAGGTTCATGTAACTGTAGCCCATACTTATGTCTACCTTCTTTATAGTCACAGAATGGGGGCAAAGAAGTAAAGATGTTGCTCCTTTTTTATAGAACATCGCTTTTCACCAGCATCGCATGCATCAGATATACAGTAACCTTCCTTTTTTGATATTTCCATTTGTTTGACAAGTTTAATTACGTGAAATACTTCTTGACTCATTCGAACACAATGCCTTGGTCCTCTGAGATAGGTACCATTTCTCCATTCACTGGTAGTGGCAGGGACTGTCGCCTTGCAGTGACACCCCACAGCCTTCTCGGTTGTGGCTACTGTTGGCTTTTAGGAAGCTTCCTCCTGGGGTTAGCATCGAGACTGCGGGGCTCAGCCCTGGCTCCAGATTGACAGCGGTGGATTCAGCAGGTGACAGAAACCCAATTAATAAACTGAACATACAAAAACGGTCTCTAAGCTCTGGAAATGGGGTCAGGAGGCGATGACAAAGACAAATGTACCTTGTTTGCCTTTCGCGTGTTGGCTTTGTCCTGTACTAACAGCTTTCTTCTCACATTGCCACTGTCTCTCTTTTATTTTGCAAGCAGAGTTATTTGAATTTGTACAGTGAGATAGTAGTTTTACAGGCCTGGGCATGTGAGGAATACAAAATCATAGAGGTGAAATGCACGTGGCCCATGAGATTTACTTTTCTGAAACAGATTATGTAAGACAATTTATTTGGTAATCATTTGGTTTTGATGATGTGAACCTGTAGATAAACGTGAAATTAAGGAAGGTCCGATGAAGATACGTTGCCTACGTCACATGAAGGCAGGTGCCAGTCCTATTTAATAGAATTGACCCTCGAATGACACAGGTTTGAACTGTGTGGGGGTCCATTTATCACTGATTTTTTTTTTTTAATAAACACTGTAAATATATTTTCTCTTTCTTATTATTTCCTTAATAACATTTCCTTTTCTCCAGCTAACTTTATTGGAAGAATAGGGGAAATAATAGATATAATGTACAACATATGTGTTAATCCACTGTTTATGTTATCAATAAAGCTTCCAGTCATCAGTAAGCTATTAGTAGCTAAGCTTTGGGGAAGTCAAAAGTTATACATGAATTTTTGAGTGTGTGGGGGTCAGTGCCCCTAAGTGCTGCTCCCTGGTTGCTCAAGAGTCAACTGTAGTTGTTATAATAATAACAGTGAAAATTTGTGAGTGCTCACCGTTTGCAAGGCACTGTCCTAATCTTGGTATATTATTCTAGTGTTATGCCATCTGTACGAGGTAGACAGTATTACACTCACTTAAAGGCAAAGAAACGGAAACTTAGGGAGGTTAAGTAATGCAAAGACACATAACCACAACGAGGCAGAGCTGGGACTGAAAGCTAAGTCTGTCCAACTTGGAAATCCATGCCCTCAGCGCCACATTATTTGTAGGCCCTTTAGTGGGAGAAGGAGAGTGTAGCCGAGGGCCCCCAGCCTGCAAGCCGTTTGCTTTCACATTGCAGGGCATTAGCAGAATAAGAAGTGGAATCCAGATTTTAGAGTCTTGGTTCATTGAAAGCTCATTAGCTCATTTTCTTCTTTGAAATACCTTTTGTCTTTTACTGTTTCAGAGTAAGATTTGAAGTGTAACATATACCCATAGAAATTATTTGTTTAAACTGCACACAAAATGTAAACTGTCCATTTGGTTACTTGACAGTCCACTCTGGGGCCTGGAAGCGCAGAATGCCGCAACCTAGGGCCACGCCCACTTCAGACCCATTTTTGCCAGGTGTCAACACCATGTCGACACAGAGAGGGCAGCTCAGAGCCAAGAAGTCTACCAAAGGTTACTGGTTTCATCACAGAGAGAAGTCTCAGTGGGAAGGCAGGCTGTGTTCAGTTCCAGAGCGAACTCATGTGTCTTCCTAATCTTGCCGTAGCTCTCTCATTGGTCCTCTAGACCTGCATGTCTGCCGCCACCGGCAAAGACACCGATGGTAGCATGAGTTCCAGTAACCGAATCCTGTTGATTACGCTTTGACACTAAGGTTAAGAGACAGTAAACATTTTTTTTTTTTTTTTGGTCGTTACATTTGTAGTAAATGGTTGGTTCCCAGGCTCTAAACAAAATGATTGCAGAAAATAAGCCATGGCTTCCCTAAGGTCTATCATAACTGTTCATTGACATTTCTGCTAGAATTTCCGTAATTTCTACCGCAGGATTTTATAAAAAAAATGATATTGTATCCATTCCTGGGACTTGTGTAAGGCATTTGAAACTTTCCAACACTCGGCTACCTAAAGGTCACTTGTAAAATTGGGTTTCTTTCCTATAAAAGCTAGGCTTAATCTGGATTCAAAAGCATTTGACAGAATTTAAAAACTTTTATTTTGCCTCCCCAAACTGACTGGCTTTATATTAAATGAGCACCCGTTTCTGTGACACAGTGTCTTTCCTGAACTCTACTAGTGTATGAATGGCAGGAAAACTTCACACAATTAGATGTTCAATCTGACCCTTATCCTATAATGAATATGAGTTTCAGTTTTAGGGTAAATATGGAATTTCTGGGTCCATCTCTACACCCAAGTGACGAGGCACAAGGAGGTGAGAAATTGAATCAAAGAAAATTTTGGTAATAAAACCAAATAGGGCTGAAGATTTTAAAAACAGGAATTCCACCTTGGAAATTAGTACATTGTTTTCCTATTGCTGCTGTAGCAAATCTCCACTATTATAGTAGCTTAAAAACAACATTCATTTATTTTCTCCCAGTTTTGTAGGTGAGCAATCTGATAAGCTTATTTTAGGGTCACACAGGCTGAAACTGAGGCGTTGACAGGGCTACATTTTTCACTGGCAGCTCTTAGGGGCGAATCCTCCCCAACTTCCACCCCCAGGCTCACTCAGATTGTTGGCTGAATTCAGTTTTTACTGTTGAAGAGCTGAGGTCACTGTTTTCTTGCTGGCTTCCTCCAGGACGCTGTTCTCAGCTCCAAGAAGCCACGAATATTCCCAGCTCAGGGAGGTCCCAGCTCCCTTCCTCCATCTTCAAAGCCAGTGAAGGTGGGTCATATCTTACCACACTTCATATCTCTCGGACCTCCCCTTCTTCCTGTCTCATCTTCTCTTTGCCTCCCTCTGTCTGTAGCCAGAGAAATAGCTCTGCTTCAGGGGCTCAAGTGATTAGATTTGGTTTATCCAGATAATCCAGGTTAATCTCCCTGTTTTTAAGATCTGTAACCTAATTACACCTGCCAACTTCCTTCACAGCAGTATCTAGATTTGTGCTTGATTAACTAATCTTGGGGGGACATCTTGAGAATTCTGTCTACCACAGAAATGAAAACATCAGAGGCCACCCACGAGGGATTCCTAGGCCAGACGTGGGTGGGTGTTGAGGTTTGATTTAGGGTTCCACATCATTTATGCCTCTAATGTTTTTAATTTGTGAGAGAGAGATCATCATGCACAGTAAATTCTCACTTAACGTTGCGGATAGGTTCTTGGAAACTGTGACTTTAAATCGAAACGACTTACATCAAAACCAATTTTACCATAGGCTAATTGATATAAATAGGAGTTAAGTTCCTACAGCATATTTCCAGGCACAAAAACATCACCAAACTTCCAAATAAAGACCCGAACCACTTTTAATATTAAAAATTGAAATATCCATGAGCTAGACATACATTGAAGAAAGATTAATAAAAAAAAAAAAGTGAGATAATTCTTTTCCAACCCACTTATTCCAGTTCAGGGTCATGAGTGGTTGGAGCCTCTCCCAGGCTCAGGGTGAGACCCTGGATAGGACGCTCTTCTGTCACAGGGCACTCACACCTGCATGCACCCTCACTCAGAATGGGACAATGCAGACACACCAGCACACCCCTCTTGCACACCTTTGGGGTGCGGGAAGAAACTGGAGTATCCACAGAAAACCCACACAGACATGGGGAGAATGTACAAATTCCACACAGTGGCTCCAGCCAGGAAAGAATTCTTTTTTTTTTTTCAACCAACATTATAATAAAATGATATTTTTTGAGGACCAACCTTAACCAATAAACTAAGTGGCCAGCTATACTATAGAAACTAAACTATAAAAACGCATTTTAATATTGTAACCAAATGAAATCGACATATCGACTGACATGAGGAATCACTTTTGCGTTTGCACAGTTACTCGGAGTAAGTTGAAGAAAGGCGTGAGAGGGTGTGACCACTGGTTGCCCTGTGAGTGAACCCAGGCAATGGGAGGCTCCTCACCCCTTTCCCAGTCCTCGGAGCTTGTGTTCTGCCCACCATTTGCGCAGCGGAAGCCATTTTCTAGGATGCAGCCTTGAGAGGGCAGTGTGTTGCTGAGACCATCTGGCTGCCATACGTGACTGAACCTTGTGAAGGCCTCTGCGTAAACTCTTAAGATTTTGGCAGGTGGGTGAAGGCATCTACTTGTCTTGTAGGGAGCGGCCTCAGGCAGGCCCCCTCGCTTATTAAACCTGCCGCCTGCCTTTGCAGAGTGGTCTGCCTCTTTTTCAATCTCTCCTTATACACGGTAGGCGGGGGCCAGTTTCAGATTGCACTCTGGAAGCTCCTGAGGTTTCGGAGCGACGATACAGATGACCCCGGAAGAATGCAGGTGTCAGGTGCACCAGCCTCCTGCGCTCTTGAAAATCCGTGTATAACCACGGTCGGGCCCTCTGTCTGCAGAGATTCCCAACCACACAGATGACCCTTGAATTATACAAGCTTGCACTGCATGGGCCAGTTGAGAAAGATCTGCATATAAGTGGATCCACACAGTTAAAACACTTGTTATCCAAGGGTCAACTGTTTACGATGTAACAGAGAACCCAAAGATGATTTTCCCCATCTAGCAATGCTGCCAGACACACCAAGACCTTAGAGGTCCAAGTAGACAGTCAGCATTGCTTTAGCTTTCAGAGCCCTGATTCCCTAATCTGGCACAATCCAGGGACAGAGTCAGACCTGGAGATGGCTTCACGAAGGACCTCACCTGAGGAAGGGGGCTTGAGAGAGAGATGACTCAGGCCTAAGATCTCCTGACAAGGTGAGGTTCACCCTCAGGGAAGGTGGAAGAATAGGGTAGAGCGGTTGTTTGACCCCTAGGGCATGGGTGCAGTTGCCAAGGAGGGAAAGGGAGCAGTTGCCTGGACTGGGGTCAACTTGTTAGGTGCTGAGAATTTACTGACTTCTACTACGTGCCTGACTCTACTGCCTCATTCAGTCCTTGCAATTACTCTAGGAAGTAGAGACACTATTACAATCCATCTCTAGTGTACAGATGAGGAAGCTAAGGTTGAATCATTTTTATTGTCCTAGTCACATGCTAATAAATGGTGGAGCTGTCATTCAAACCCTAGTGCCGGCACATACTGGGGGCATTAGATCACCAAGGTATACCAGAGGCTGGGGCCCACCAGCAGTGCCCAGGGGTCATTTCTGAAGGCACTGAGGAAACTGGGAAGAGACCTCCCACAGGGGTTCCCCTGGCCATTCTCAGCCAAATGACAAGTTCACCTGGAGGCCCATGGAGCAGGGTTATTCAGGTCTCTAACCATTCATTGAAACAGCACTCCCTCTTTCACTTAAGAAGAGTAGTCAGATAAGTTCAAGACAAATATAATAACAGGCATAAATATTGGCTGTATGCTAGGCCGTATGGTCAGAACTTTACATATATTTAATCTCTACAATGACCCATAAAGTAGGTATCATTATTCCCTTATTACAGATGAACAAAAAGATGCAGAGAGGCTAAGTAATTTGTCCAAAGCACAGAGTAAGTTGTAGGAATGAGAAATGCCCAGTAGCCCTCAGATGTAAATGGAAGACAATGGGAATCAGGTGATCATGAAAGAGCTGATGAGGAAACTAACAGTTGCTGGCAAATGAGGGTCACACCCGTACCTCCAAACCGCGTGCATTCAGCCATAGGGACTTTGGGGAACTAAAGGTTCTTCCTGTGGGGAGACGTGGGGAGGGAGAGCCTATGGAAACCCTAGTCACAGAGGACCTGAGTAACAGGTACTCCATTA
This sequence comes from Mormoops blainvillei, assembly GCA_004026545.1. Lineage (NCBI taxonomy): Eukaryota > Metazoa > Chordata > Mammalia > Chiroptera > Mormoopidae > Mormoops > Mormoops blainvillei. Next base: position 10,485 of record PVJD01003611.1, read on the forward strand.
AAAAGAATTCAACGACAGTTGTATGACAAGATGTTTATAATAAAAATATGCTCCTATTTATGGAATTCTTCTCTTTCACATTTGATGAAATATTCATGACGTTCTCTCAGAAAAGCATGAGAAAGAAACACCTAGAGAGAAAAGAAAAACATGAATTTTTTTAAGGTTAGTTTGCAACTTGTCACCACAGATATTTAAAAAAAAATCCTTTTTAAAGCATGCCAATTCACAGAGGAAATTATGATGAAAAATGAGAGTGAGGTTGATGAGGACAGATGTAAAAGCTCCTAACCAACACCGTGCAGCTCGCCTCCCACACGTTCTCTCTGGGTGGTTCAATCCGCAGATTGGCGGCTTTGAAACTTTTGTTAAAATCACTTTTAAAAAATCCTCACGGAACATACTATGTTCATGCAAAATTTAAATTTTCACTACAGAAAATCTATTAATGATCAAGGGTTAAGTCGACTTAAAAAAAAAAAACCTTCTAAAAATAATGATGGATAAAAAGGGACAGTTGATTAGTGACCAGCCTTTGACATATAGCTCCTTTTTGAGATCAGAAGTAGCAACAGCAGAACACAGAAGATGTGTACAAAGGTAGATATTCTGGAGATCAGCAATTTGTACCTCCTCCCTTTGGCGGTAAGGTGGCAGGAACCCTGGTGTTGGAACCGGGACAGGCAGAGGGGTCTCCCGCATGTTTCAGTGTTTGCCCTTCCTGCACCTCTACAGGCTTCCCCAGAATGGCATGCTTTCTGCTTGCCCAGGTGGCATGAGTCCCAGCAAGTGTGAGGCAAGCTGAAGGCAGTCTTTTCAAACAGAAACTTGTGGTGCAATCAGAAAAAAGAAGTCTTTGATACAATAATAATAATAGCAGTTACAATTTGTTGAGCATTTAGCATGTACCAGGCAGTGTGCTAGGTCCTTTAACAGAGTATCCCATTTCCTTCTCATTTGATAGATGAGAAGCCCGAAGCGTATGAAGGTTAAAGCATGTGTCCAGGTTCATGATGCTGATGGGGGCTGGGATCCAAAGCTGGACCCGACAGTATGTTATAAGATCTAAGAACCCAGGCTCAGGGATCAAGCGACTTGGGTTTACCACTTTTGCTTGTGTCATTTGGGGCAAGTTAAATGACCTCTCCATGCATCTATAATATTTCCTCATCTGTAAAAAAGGGGTAAAAGTAATAGCTACCTTGGCTATTCAATAAGTATCAACTATAGTCAATATTCCAAAGCCCATGTTTTTGACCAGTTCCCTGTCCTCCAGACTCTGCAGCAAGAACCTGTGCTGAGAGTGCAGATGGAGACTGCATCTGAAATTCAAACGCCTCTAGTCTTGTAGGTTGCCACCCTGCCCTCCAAACTAAAGGGTCTTTTTGTTTTAATATATACTTACACCTGACCTTTCAGAGCATCAGAAGTTATATGATGAGGTTCTAATCGTCAAAGATAGGCTAGACAAGTTGGCATTGGATTTTACTTTCTCCTTTTACACAAAAGTTGCTGAGTTTTTGGTTTTAAAAAATGGACAGACCAGCACAAAATTTTCTTTTCAGAAATTGTGCTTTAAATATACATGTGATATATTAATACAACCGGTTGTATAAACAACAAACAAAACGAAACTATGAAACAGAAATGCGTACAATAAAAAGCTGAAGTTCCACTTCAACCCATTCCAACTCTACCTGCTCCCTGCTACAGAGACAACCACTGATATTTGTTTCTGTGTATCATTCCAGATTGCTTTCTGGGTATTTTTATATGTAGACAAATATGCACCAGTGTCTATTTTTCAACCCTAAATGGAATAATATTTGTTATAATTTAACATTATTATTTTAATGGCTGCCCTCCTAAATGAAATGCAAACTCGTCATCGCGGCAATGAAGACTCACTGGCATCTGCTTGCCCCCTCTTCCCACATCAACACCCTGGCAGGTGTCCTCCCTTCAGGAAAATTTCCCCGTCGGACCCTGTATGAGATCTGGCCACCACTATATTTATAGATTTGCTAGTACAGGTTACGAACCTGAATGCCCTTTCCTCGTTTTCCCACCTTTCCAACATTACTTCCTTCTCTTAAAACTTCTGGAAGAAAAAATAGGCAATAAACTCTTTGACATTGGTCTTAGCAATACCTTTTGGGAAATGTCTCCTTGAGTAAGGGCAGCAAAGGAAAAAATAAACAAATGGGACTACATCAGATTAAAACTTTTCTGCACAGTGAAGGAAACCATCAACGAAGTGAAAAGATAGCCTACTGAATGGGAGAAGATATTCACAATTGATGGATCCAATAGGGAGTTAATATTCAAAATGCATAAGGAAATCATGATGTATGAGAAAAGATGTATGCACCCCTGTGTTCATTGTGGTGTTATTTATAATAGTCAAGATATGGAAGCAGCCTAGGTGTCCATTGATTGGTGAATTGATGAAGAAGATGTGGTATATATTTGCGATAGAATATTACTCAGCAATAAAGAAGAATGAAATCTATCTATTTGCAACATGCATGGACCTAGGGAATATTATGCTAAGTGAAATAAGTCAGATAGAGAAAGACAAATATCATATGATTTCATTTATATGTGGAAACAAAAAAAAAACAAAACAAATGAAAAAATGAAACAAAACAAAACAAAAACAGGTTCATAGAAACAGAGATTAAACTGGTGAGTTGCAGAGGGTAAGGGGTTGGGAAGGATGGGTGAAAAAGGTGAAGGAGGGTGTAGTCAAATAATTGGGATAAGTTTGCACAGTGACGGAGGGTTGCTAGACTTAGTGTGGTGATCACAGTGTAAGGTATATAAACATCGAATCACTGTATTGTATACCTGAAACTAATATGACATCATATACCAACTCTACTTAAATAAATTAAAAAAAAACTGAGTAAGGTGATTACAGCAAAGAAATTGTGTGGTCAGTTATAAGATCACCATTTGTGATTGAGGAGAAAAATGTTCATGAATTTCAGTCACCTTGTAAATACAAACTGGGTCATATATCATAAGATCCAGTGAAACTCAGTTGAGATAAAGCTGAAGCAATGTAACCATGAAAAACAAGTGAACTATTTAAAAGTATTTATAATTTTTGTTTATATTAAACTATGGTTAGTTATTGAATACCAGGTTAATTTATCAATTATGGCAAATGGTTGATAATGAAAAGTCAAATTTATAGGGAGTATTTATTAGACTTAAGTGACTATGTTTGACTTAAAATAGATTTACTAAGGAAAGCCTTCATGCAAGTGTGCTATAGTCAGTCATTTTTACATAATAGCCATGTATTAGTAATCCTTTAAATCTCATTACAGTAATCTTACTGGGGTGTTGCTAAATTCTCTGGACTAGAATTTAGGTTTTTAATCAGCGGGTGGTAAACTGATCTTTGGAGCTCTTTTCTTTATGGTAAAATTTTGAACCTGTGTGATTTCTAAATCTTTTTTCTCCCCAAAATACCTAAAACAGTTTTTCCTTTTTATATTACTTTTTGCAGATTCAGTACTATATAATTTTTTCAGTAACTACTTATATTTTTGCCTATATTATTCAATAATTAGAGACTCGTACATTAATCCCTCCCATTTATTATGTGAAGAACTCTTGGTAAACTGGTATTCCATTATAGAAATAAATTAGTTATTGATGAATAGAACTTTCATAACCAGAATGCTGCAGAAACACATCATAAATTTTTTCTCCTTAGCACATTTAAAAAGCATTAAAATAAATGACAAAGAACTCACTAAATGTTTATGACTTTGGTTTATTCACGTGGGCAAAAGGGATGAAAGGCTAATCCGTCACTTGGCTCATGCTGCATTTAATTAGCCTGGACCACTCTCTACTATGCTGGAAGTACCTTATCTCCTTTTCTCTTTTATTCCCAGGACACAGTACAATGAACAGTAACAGGCAATAGTTAACTTAAAATCAAGGTGATGTAAATGGAAAGAAAAGTGAGCTTATTGTAGAAAACAAACAAAGAGCATCTATAGCCAGCAGCCAGCCTGGAAACAGGCCATTTCAATTTGGGACCATGTTTTCTTCCTTGTGAAAGAAATTGCTGTGCGGTTTTGTCTGTGCCATTGCATTAATGGCGTCCGAGGTACACGACTGTTATAGAGAGAGGTGATTCATGTTTAGGCAGCAAGAGTTATGTTTCTATATACAGGAAATAACTTCGTGTTCTTAAGTCTACATTATGCAGCATTTTATATTTTTAAAATGCTTTGCAGTCATTATTAGTTGTTCATGTTACAAATTTGACAACCACCATATTGCATGAGGTGGAGATATGTAGCTATAGATTATGCAGAAGAGCGTTTTTTTTTTAATTGTAAAATTTCAGCTTTATTGAGGTATAGTTGACATATAAAACTGAAAGATGTTTAAAGTGTACATGGTGGTGATTTGATATACGTATACATTGTGAAAGGATTCCCCGCATATAGTTAATTAACGCATCCATTACTTCACATATTTACCTTTTTTTTTTGGTCCTTTAAGTTCTACTCTCTTAGCAAATGTCAGATTTGCAGTACGTGTTATCAACTATAGTCACCATGTTTTACGTTAGATCATCAGACCTAATTCATCTTATAGCTGAAAGTTTGTATACTGGTACCAACATCTCCCTATTTCTCCCACCCCACCCCTACCCCCTGGCAACCGCTTTCTACTCTCTGTTTCTATGAGTTTGACTCATTCTCTCTGTCTTTTAAGATTCCACATATAAGTGATACCATGCAGCATTTGTCTTCGACTTATTTCACTTCGTATAATATCCTCAGGTTTGGTCCATGCTGTCATGAATGGCAGGATTTCCCTCTTTCTCATGGTTGAATAATTTTCTCTCTCTCTCTCTCTCTCTGTATATATATACACACACACACACACACACACACACACACACACACACACACACAGACAGACACAGGGTGGGCAAAAGTAGGCTTACAGCTGTTCACAATAAATAGTAAATAATATAATAATAAATAATACAAGAATAAACTGATTCATAAATAATCCCATCTTCTTTACCCATTTACCTGTTGATGGACACTTAGGTTGCTTCCGTATCTTGGCTGTTGTGAATAATGTGGTATTTCTGTGTTTAACGGGAGAAACCCCTAATTGTGGTGTTTGATAGGAATTATGTATTCATTAACTGCTATGTCAAATTATGTCCTAAAATTTTTTTTCTATCTTGGGCTACAGAGGCTGCAGCAGATTCCAAAAGGTTTGTTGTAAAAGTGTCCCCTGAATTTTATATACCAAAGAAAGCATCAAGTATATCCCGTCTCCCTTTAATACAGACAGGCTATAAATACAAATTTTCTTCCCTTCAAGAGCAATAGAGTCTATACTTCCTACATTTTGTTTATAGTGTAAGAGTAGAAGACCCTCTGGAGCCCAACCCACCCACCTTCATCCAGGCTGCACATCTGGGAGGTCTTTATGCACCAAAGGAATGTTAATAACCAAGATTTGTGCAAGATTGGCTGTAGAAAAATTGACTAATGAAGCCCAGGGCTGTAGGAAGAGAATAATGGTATGTGTGGCCATTTATCTCCATGAAGATTTACTATCTCACCTGAAGAGACATACTACTGTGTGACAAGAATTTGTTTACGGTTCAAACTTGACCTTTTTCTATGTCGAGGGGGATTGCATTAGCAGGTGGCTTGGGGATTTATTGTCCCCTGTTTAACAGCAATGACATTTTCTGACTACAGGCTGCAGAGGCCCTTCTAAGCTCAAGTGCAGAATACCCTGGCTTTGAGATTTCTTCTCTACCCAGGGGCAGGTTTCTTGGGGGAAAAGTATTAATAGGTTTAAAGGGCAAGGTTTATTGGAAGAGACTGAGAGCACAAGGGACAGCATGATGACAAAAACACACCGGCTGCCTTGTCACTTCCCATAGAAGTCAAGACAGATAAGTTCAAGTGGACTTGGGGCCTCCAGAGCCCTGCAGTGCGAAAAGGCAGGTGGCAGATGCAGGGATGTGAAACCACAAGGGACTGACCCAGGACTGCCCCATCCTCCCCCCACCCCCAGCCTCCTCTGGTGTCCCTCTGCTCCTTATCTAGGTCACAGCACTCCGGATTTCTCACCCAGAGAAGTGATTCTCAAACGAGCTTCTCCAAACCTGCTTGATTTCCGGTGATCTTTATACTTGCACTGAATAAACTGCCAAGCAATGCCGTGGACATATGTATATTTTAAATTTCCTTTTGCTAAACTCACCTCCACCCTCACCATTTTTATAAACTTTGTTTGTTAAAACAATTGTCTTAAAATATCTCCAAGGAAATTTAAAATGTTAAAAATCTCTCAGGCTAAGGAAACACTATGTATTAGCAATTGTAACAAAACCAAGTGTTCCCAATTAAATTAGATAGTGAAATTGATTCAAGATAGAGACATTTTTAACTGGGAGAACTGCTTATATGCCCCAAATTCAATATGAGTCACATCAAGTATACCCTGTTTGGCTTCATTAGATTCACAGAGATAAATATCTCATGCAGCAATTAGCCATGAGGATGTTGATTTCACTATCAAATTGCAACACCCCATCTGCAGTGTCCCCCATTAATCGTGATCATATATAAAACTCCAAGACACAGACAAGAAATACTATGTTCCTCTAAGGCATTTATTCTTTAAATTATACTGGTATGCATTTATCATTCATATCATAAGTTATTTTTATTACCTCAAATTATAGAATTAAAAGAAAGGAAGGAGCCCTAGTTATGATCTGAGATTTTTTCCCACTCTTTTTTTTTTTTTTAAAGCGGAGAAATTTATTTTCTCCCCAAAGAAGCCCAAAGACATAAATAAGAGCAGAGCTTCTTTCGGTGTGGTCTTGGAGAGCCGCTTCTCTGGGCCTCCTCCTCTCCTTGCTCCTGCCCCGCCCCCAGCCCCGGAGCCCCCGGGCCTCAGGGTTGGGTACGGAAGAGCTGAATCTTTGCTCAAGACAGCCTGAGAGCCACTAATCTGGAAAGGACCTCTCATTCTATGTTTGAGAAAAATGAACCCAGAAGTGGTTAAATGACTTTCTTAAACTGACATAATCAGCTAGTTGCTAACCTGGAACTAAAACACAGATGTGTATGAAATCAAGCTATCTCTTCCAGAGCAGAAAATGCTGGAAAGCAAGTCTTTGACATCCGGGCTCCAGAGGGTCTTCTACTCTTATACCATAAACAAGGCGTAGGAAGTATAGACTCTATTGCTCTTGAACGGAAGAAAATTTGTATTTACAACCTGTCTGTATTAAAGGAAGACGGGATATACTTGGTGCTTTCTTTGGTATATAGAATTCAGGGGACACTTTTACAACAAACCATCTAGAATGCTATAAATGGAAATATCTCCAACACATTACAACATATAACATTTATTTTTCTTTATCTTAATAGTACAGAGGTCAAACACCTAAAGTCTCAGTTCTGATTCTTCGGCCAGTCGATCAATACCCAGGAAGCTCCCGCGCTATAAAGATACAAAGATGAATGAAGAACTCACAGCCTGGTTGTGGGAAAAAAAAAGACCCAGGACAAATTAATATATAGTACTCTAAGTGCTAGAAGCCAAGTTTCCCCAAAGCACAGTAGGGACACCGAGGAGGGAGCCGCTAAGTAGGAAATTTGGGAAGGCTTCCCTAAGGAAGCACTGCCTGATCACGTTCTTGGAGAATGAGTAGCTGTCTACCAGGTAGAAAACAAAGGGGAAGTACATGCAGATAGAGGAAAGGAAGTGTACAAACGCCCAGAGACGTGAAAGGGCGTGGCATTTGTGAGTAACTGTGAAGATTTCAAGATGATGGGAGCCTAAGACCTATGTTGGGAAAAGGTAGAGATGTAATTTGAAAGGTTGTCATGGCTCAGGACAAGGCTAAAGACATGTATACCAAAGACAAACTACAGCTCGCCTAGCAGATTTCTTCTTGTCTCTGGCAACCAAGTATAAGGCAAGATCAGCCCTCTTTCTATGCCAATGACATGCCCCTATCTTTGCGAAATAAAGTCTTGTCCTAGACAGCCAGATAAACTGTAGTACTGTACTTCATTAAAGAACTCTGGCTTTGAGCTCTAATCATGAATGATTGCTCAGATGTCTGTGCATTTTAGAGGAAGCCCTTGTCTTTAACCTTCCCCGCTTTTGTCATTTGACAGAAGTTAAGGATGACAGCTTTCAGAACACAGGGCCAGGCCCTTTGGATGATTCAAGAGCTACTGGAAGAAAGGAAGTCATTAGGGAGATCACTCAACCTTCTTTTTATTTCATATTTTGGCAACATTATTTTGTGTTTTTGTACAGCAGCTGATTTTCAAATTCTAACTAAAAAATCCTTATTGCTCACATTAGGCATTAGTTTTATAACTCTCATAAATAAATGCAAAGAGAGAGTTGTCACTAGGGAGTAAGCATTCTGCGATATGCTGAGAGAGCCCCGCCATGCTAGAATCTGAGTTCTCACCACTGACGAGCAAGTTCATTCCTAATGCCCGTGTGACACCCCGGAACCTGAGTTTGGGTCAATGACGGTCAGCTGTTTGAACTACAATGTGTGCAGTGTCTCAGGAGAGCTGCCAACGTTAGCACTAAAAGGACACAGGCAAAGAACAACGACCTTATCTTTTCTTTTTCGAAAAAGGAACTCTGTTTTATATAAAATGGGCTTCCGAAGGGATGGAGGATGTTGGGATTTCCAAGAATCACTTCCTCCCCGCCTTGGATATTGTCATCTAAATGCAGAATTGTATTCATTTAATCTATCAACAGATAGTATATATTGAACTTTAAACATAAAGGATGTTTTCATGTGTCCCCTGAGCTGGTACAGTTGGAAAATGAGCGACTTTAATCACCACTGGGGGCCATGGAACCTGTCTTGTCTCAGTATACCATCATCAAGTATAAGTAAGCACATTAGGTAGATCACTTGGGGTAAGTATCGTCTTGAACTGGCTTAACACTAACCAAATTAATTACAAGGAAGAGAGGCAATTAAGGGATCCACGCACTAGAATGTAGCTGTGCCTTGGAGAGGTTGCATTAGGTATGTAGAAGCCCGTTGGTCTCCTACTTGGCTTCGTTCTCTGCATCTGCTGCATTCTTTCTGGGGGAAAAGCTTTCCCTGCTCCTCAGCCCAGGGGAAGATGACAGACAACAGCTTCCAGGCTCACCGAGTCTAGCCATCTCGAAGGACTGGCTTTCTTGCTCCCAATTCCAGGTTTCTGAGGAGCTTGGCTTCTGACTTGCTGAACTTGGAACATTCCAATTTCACTAAACTGAGACCAGGGTATTGGGTTGCATCATATAAAAATGTCTGCTGGGTGTCCTCCCTATTAGATCGTGAAATTCTTAGAGAAAGAGCAATTTTATAAGATATAGATAGATAGATAGATAGATAGATAGATAGATAGATATACCCAGCTTATAACAAAAGTGTATGGTGTTAGGCTTGATCAAAAACAGAGATTATTAAATAATAAAGATCAATATAGCAAGAGGGAAATCTCTAACTACTGATCAGTTTCAAAGAACAAAAGTTTAATTTTCGCTCTGGAAGGGACCACAGGGTTCCTCTACAATGGCTTCCAAACCTGGTCAATCACCAGAAACAGATGGTTTTAAAAATAGATTTCCTGGCTCTCTCTCATGAGATTCTGACTCATTGAGTCTAGAATCTTCATTGAAATGCTTTCCTTTTTATTCTGATAATCCAGCAGACTTGGAGACCACTGATCTTCTGTACACTCTGGCCTCTGGATAGCAAAGAAATCTTATTTAATGGTTTTTCAGGGACAGACACTGATAATTGGAATTTTTTTATCTCGCTTTTTGAGGCTGAAAGAATATTTCTGAGTCAGAAACTTTTTCTCTATAACCAAATTAATTTTTCTGTCTACAATGGAAACATACAAGGCATGTTTTACCTTGTGTGTATTTTATACTTACTCTTTTCTAGTTTCTACCCAAATCTTTCTATACCTTTACACATTTATAGTTCTGGAATGACAATCAGTGGAGCTCCATCACAGATACCTTATTCAACTTCAACTATACATGCCTGGACAAAAACATTTTTTTCTAAAATGTGCTGGAAATTCCGCCAGACTACTGTCCAGTTCTCCACTTCAGGGATGGGGATCATCCCAGCAGTAACTTTAATCTTGCTGGTAGTTCCAGCCTGGGCTTTGTCTGGAGGATTTGCTGGGCTACGCTAGGATGCTCTCTGGAGCAGCTAAAAGAAAATGCAGTTTGAGGGGTGAGTGTAGTTTCAGTGAACCAAGTGCAGCTTGTGAGAAGCAATATCAGGCATTGGATAGAGCAGGATGGATAGAGGCAGCTGCTGAGAGGAGACGATGAGAGCTAGCGTCATCAAAACAGGCTGGGGTATGGCCAGGCAGGATGATCCAGCACCGGGCAAAGGTTAAGCAGATTCTTTGGGGAGCCCTCTCACTGAGGCTGTGTGAAGTGCTGGGCGGGCTGGCCCACTGAACGTAAGGATGTGGCAGCCGGACTGATGTTGGGTGTTAGAAACTTACCATTTGATTGCTCACTTTATGTACAATGTTTGCTTGATTTCCTTCCTCTCTTCCTGATTTCTGAACCAATTTTCTATTCTATAACACCCTCACTCTATTATAACTTCCTTTGGACTCTTTGAGTTTGTTCTTTCTTTATCTTTACTGTGGCATGTTAATCAGTCATGCTGTGCACCATGCAATGGTATATGAGTCTTTATGGAGAGGTTTAGTAATATTAATTGACTTGATTATTAAATGCTTTCTTTCTATTCCAAGAAGTACAGAGGCACAAATACATACTGGATGTACAAATATGAGGGAAGAGAAAATGGAGCTATAAATAAAAACCTTTTCAACAGTATTTCATTGGAGTACTGCACTGAATTTTTGAGTACAGTGCTTTATGGGTAGTGGTAAGTTGGAATAAGCTTTGGAGGAAAATGATGGAAGAATTCAAAGAATTGAAGAGATAGGGTCCATGCCTAATGGGTTAAGAAATTGAAAATGGTTGACTTAAAAGCTGAGAAGCCTAAGGGGTGAGGTCATATGGAGGCATAATCTGCTGAAGTATAGTGTTGAGGGTGGTCTTTGCAAAGACATGACATAGTTTCTTGGAGCATCAATTTAATCAAGCATGGGGAGGCAGATTGTTTTCATGTGAGTCAGTTGTAGCAGTATCATGAAGCAGAGTGCAAAATTCTCACAAATTGTGAATAGAAAACATAGGGTTAAAAGAATTTTTAGACTTTTGTCTGAGATGATACAGTGTACTTTTCTGACCCATGGATAGATGTGTTTAATTTCTTCAGCCATCAGAAGGCATTCCAGGTTCCACTTACAACATGGAGGATGGTGGCCAACTTTCTACCAGCCTGATAGAATTAGAATTACAGAGGGTTTTAACTTAAATGCAAAGAAGGACTTTCATTGGGTGACTGAAAATAAATCAGATTATCAAAATGAATTTAGAAACAGTGGAAGTATACCTTACAGAAAAAATTAACATGATACATGTTCCATAAAACCTTCAGATGGGCTTCTCTCTCTTCTCATAGAGTCCTGGGTGGGTGTGTGCTGCTTTTTTTTTTTTTTTTTGATGAGCTTTCTTTGAAGAAGTGGAATCATGATTAACAGAACTCTTACTGAGGCTCTCGGAGGACACCGTCAAGGCAGATTTGCCCAGAATGTTGTCATATTTAGACCTATTGATAATCAAGGACTCTTTGAGTTTTTTCATGCCAAATTCTGTTTCTAATTACAAAAGAAATACTATAGATTTAAGTGAAAAGCAAATGTCACACTCATAAGTCTTACCTTCCAAAAATAACTACTGTTTTCTTACATATTCTTCCATAAATTCTGTATGCGTGCAAAAGAAACTACACACACATGCACACCCAGAGGCACACGCTCATATTATTTACATTTTCTCAGCTTGCTTTTTTCACTTAAAATGTCTAGGACATTTACCATACAATTTCCTACTTCCTTCTTCCTGATAGCTACAGACAGCTGCAGAGGGTTCCATCCCGGGGCTGTACCATTCATTGCTTAAACAACCCCATATTGCAGGATATTTAAATTGTATGGCAGATGCCATGTACTGCTTATGAATATCCGTTCCCACTTCTTTCTGATGAAAAGAACTCTGATTTTGTTGAAGATAGCAATATCTTCAACTAAAACTATTAGTGTCCCCAGCACCCCTTTTTGGTAGGCACATGACACAGTTTTGACTCAATGGAATGACAGTAACCCACTATAGGGTCTTCATAGTTTATCGAGCCAGTCAGAGGAAGCTGGCTGAGTTTAGACGTGAAGGTTGTTTTCAAATTATTGGTATTAAAAATAAAGCCTCAGTCGCTGTCCATTTGCTTGATTATTTTCTTAGACAAAAGGAATGTAGGGTTAAGAAGTTTGAGTAGCGGCCAGTGGTCAGCGGAGGTGTTTGGGGTGGGGAACTGCCATCCATCTGGCCTGCGTACTCCACAGGCGCTGACTTTGTTGCTAATGCTAGTTGACTCAGAGGTGTGCTGTGCATGGCAATCATAATTCTTACAGTTTATCATATCTCCACTTTCTCTATGACATCTTGCTGCCTTCCTCCCTGCCTGTCTGTGTCTGGCCTCCCGTGGCCAGAGGTCAGCTTCCTGTTTGTGTCTCTGACAGTCTGGATGTGATAGCACTCGCATTCTGCTGGGCTCTGCTCTGATTAGTTTGGCGTGACTCAGCCAGAGAGGCCGAGTGAGTGGGGCCAGTCCCTTTCACGGGAAGCCAGTGCATCGAGGCCGCAGGCAAATTTATTTTTGTTGCATCTTGATATCCGAGGTGGAAATAATTCAGGTCAGGCATCACAGGCAGAAATAACAGAACTCTGAAATATGTCTAAGTAATTTCACTTTATTGAAAATATATTGCAGCGTAGGTGTGCACAGGGATGGTAATCAAGATCCCTAACCATCAGAAGATGTGGATGTCACTTATCAAAATTGACACTAGCCTTAAACAACTGGCACTCTGCACTGGCGTGCAGCAAATGGGTGCCAACTGGGGGATAGGTAAATCCCCCAGGAGCTGAATTATGCAGTTCTTGCCAACTGGACTGACTTTCAGTAGGTTCTTATCTCTTTCATCCAGTCTGTGAGAACCAAGCTTCCTAAAATGCCTCTTTAAAAATATTTCTTGATGGTATATTTTTAAAGGTCCCAAAATTCTAACTTGGATGTAGTAGTGAGAATGCAGGGTTGCGAGTGACAGAGGCCAGGTCAGACTACGTGCAACGTAAAGGGAGGTGTGGAGTTTACATTGCTCGGCCATCTAGGATGAAAGACTTCAGGCATGTTTGGATTCATGCTCAATGGCATTGTTGACTAATACTTCTCTCTGTTCCTCTTTGCATGCTGGCCTCATTCTCTTCTTTGGCAGATGGTCTTCCTCTACACTGGTGGCCAGAGCCAGCCTCATGGGTATGCAACCCCTGTACTCACAAAGGTCCCTGAGCATAGACAGCGAGCAAGTCCAGGCCAAGCTGAGCTGAGTCAGACCTTGGTCAGCAGAGCCTCCCAGGGGGCTTACAAGCAATAATAAATGCTTATCATGTTTTTAGTGTAGAAATAGTTTGTTATGTAGCATTGTTATGGCAATAGATAACAAATTCAGGTGGCTATCATTACTCTCTCAGTGCTCTACCATATACATGGTGAGCTTTTTAAAAGGATGCATCATACGGTATTTACCTTTCTATTCCCCAATAGTACCTGGCATAGTGCCTTGCATTTATGGCTTGGCTAATAAACATTTGTTGGGGAACAAAATTACTGTCCAGTACTTCCTTATTACTCTGCTTCTTGTCTTAATGAAATGTCCTAAGTGACTTTCCCATTGCGACGGACTTCCTCTCCATGTCACGGGGCTTCTGAGCCCACCTCTCCATTGAGGCTGCTTTTCAGTCCTCACCAGGGCCTCCATGCTGCGGATGTCAACGATCACATGTCTTCCCTTCCCCTCCCTGGCACCACCACAGCTTTAGGTACAGTTGGCGCTTCCTTTTTTCGTAGAACACTTCTCCTTCCGGTTTTTGCGGGACCACATCTTCCTGGGTTTTCTCCTACTTTGCTACCTGCTCCTTTGCAGGCTTCTTTGACGGATCTTTCTTTTTCTTATTCTAAACAACAGGCTATTCCAGGGCTTTTGATTTTGGACCTCTTTTTTACTTTTATTCTGTTCTTCTCTCCCTTTTTGACCTTCTCTATACTCATGGCATCAAATACCATTTGATTTTGAGAACTGCCAAATATTGTGCTTATTTCCAGCATGGACTTCTCCAAATCTGTCTGCCTACCGGACATCTCCGTTTGGGTGTCCAAATGATATCTCAAGCCTAACACGACTACACAACTTTTATTTTTTGCAGCCCTTCCCACTCTGCCCCTCTTCTACAGACCCCTTTTCACTAAGTGGCACGACCACACCACCCCATGCTCAAGACAAAAATATCAGCATTATTCTTGTTTCCTCTAGTTTCCTCATGTTTAAAGTAATCCCTCAGCAAGGAACACCAACTCTACTTCGAAATCTATCCTGAATTCTTCCACTTCTCTTCATCTTCACTACTACCCTAATCCAAGATACCGCCACCTCTTTCCTTAGGGACTATAACTGTTTCTGTATTGATCTTTCATTCTTGTCCCCTTATAATCCATTCTTCCTATAGCAGCCAGAACTCAATATTAGGGATGTAGATCAGATTATGGTTATCTTACTCTCCCGATTTGAATACCTCCCTTGTCTGACTTCCTGTAACACTTAGGATAAAGTCAAAAGGTCTTACGCCTCCTTAAGCAACCCTCATCATACGACCCTTACTTCCTTCTCTGGCTTCATCTCAGCATCTTCATGTCACCCACACGGCTTTAGCCGCACTAAGCCTCTTTCTGCCCCCCTGGAATCTGTTTGTTCTGTAGGTCATTTGCAATCATGTTTTTCTCTGTCTGAAATGTGTTTGTTCTTCCTTGATCTTTGCACGACTGCTTCTCATCATCCAGATCAAATTCAGTTCATCTTCTCAGAGAGCCTTTCTTAGACCGCCCAGTCTAAGTTCACCACGGGGTCACTCTCTTATGTCATCACATTTGCTTGACTTTTTATCACCCTTTGGTAATGTTTTTGGTCTTGTCTATTTTCACTGTTATATCCCCATGTCTAGGACATTTTCTCAAACATGGTGGACTCTCCCTAAGTATTTGTTAAATAAAAGTGAGAAAAGAAGTGTTGCATGAATAGCGTGAGAGTTGGAATAATTTTTCTTTCATTAAAAATGGTACTAATGACCCAAACCTGAAAATAGCACACCAACAATCTTCCACGTAATTTACCATTTGAAGACAAAATCCAATCCAACCTTAATTAAAGAGTCTTTTATTCTTAATGGTAATGAGTTACTGAAGAAAGAAAAAGAGGAGTGTAGACCCTAATTAAGCTCACTTCTAACTTGGGATGAATAGTTGGTATTGCATAAATATAAAATTCTCACAAATAAAATAATTATTGGAGTTGGAAGCCAACTAATGTTCATATAATCATCAACCTCTTCTCTCTTTTTCTTCTCATCACCATTTTAGGGTAGAAGTGATAGAATATTAACAGAAGAAAAACTACCCAATGAAATATGGTATATATTACATTACACTAAGGACTGTATAAATTGCCGTAGGTTATAGACACATATCCATCCTTCCCAGTAGTAGCTAATAGGCTAAAAAGAAACTCCACTGTGATGAAGCATAAAGTGGTTTATGACTATAAAAACAAAACAAAAAACCTCCCTAATAAATGCCATAATTGTAGATTTACAACAGTACCCCCTTATCTGCAGAGGATCTGTTCCAAGACCCCCAATGGATGCCTGAAACGGTGGTTAGTACTGAACCCAAACATACTTTTTTTCCTATACATACATACCTTTTCACTTAAAGGAAGCACTCCATGGACTGGATATGCCAGTAACATATCTGAATTACCAGCATCACTACTCTTGCACTTTGGGGCCCTTATTAGTAAAATAAGGGTTATTTGAACACACGCACTTTGATATCTTGACAGTCGATCTGGTAACCCAGACAGTTATTAAGTGACAAATGGCGGGGAACGTATACAGCGTGCATGCGCTGGGTGGAAGGATGAGTCAGGTCCTGGGCATGATGGAGTGTGGAGGCATGGCATGCAATTATGTTACTGAACGACATGCAATTTTGAACTTACAGAAAATTATTTCTATAATTTTCCATTCAGTGTTTTCAGACCAAAGTTAACTTTGGATATCTATTTAAAAAAGCGTAGAAAGTGAAGCCGTGGATCGGAGGGAACTACTGTACACCATTTCCAAGCAAAAGCATGTCTGTGTGATAGTTTTTGGAAAGAGTGAAGTCAGGGAAAAGTTATTTTGGAGACTGGGGATGAAGTGCGAGTTAGATAATCTTATGTTGTAACATTCACAGAACAGAGTCACTAAGATCAATAGACAGTGATGTTGGTTCTTTAAAAACCTTTTAGCTTAGAAAATGGAAAACGAAGCAAAACTTTCTTCAATATCTTTAACAAAAGCCAGAAAGATTCTCACACAGCTGGCTGTGCTGACCTTCAAACTGGACCAGAGCTTTCTGCTCAAGAGCAGCCAGCCGATCCCTGCAAATGCTCAACGGGCCCCTTGCCGCATGGAGCTAGAGGAATTGCTGGTTACTGGCTTTTGGCAGGCAGTGATTCAAGAACCAGCAATGAACTGATCAGCACCCACTACAGTCAGGTGTTTGCTCGAATCACAGACCACTAGCAGGCTTTCCAGTGGTGTCACGCCTCACTTTTCTCTGATGTGATAGGAACGTTGTGGAAGGCAGGAGGACCCTTAGAAACGTGCCCCTGATGGAGAATTAAGTGCATCTCGGTGGATGTGTGCACATTACTTGAAGGAAGATGTAAATTAGACATGATATTCATTGAAGAACAAAAAAAAATCCCTAGTTGTCTTTTATAATCATGTATCAGCTACAGACTGTTGGAGAGACTGGATACGCCAGTAACACTAACACTGTGCAGTTGCCTTCTTAGGAGCTTCTTGTGTGGAGAGTTTGCAAAAAGGGATTGAGGTGGATGGCACTGCCGTTTGTTTTTCCATTACAGCTGGGGGTCTTCAACTAAGGAAAGAAAATGCTGGACTCTGTAACTGTTATGCCACCAGCCATATTTTGGAAAAGCAAGTATGATTTAATTAACAAATAATTTTTTTTTTTTCTCCTTGACCTCATGACTTTTCTACTGACTCTTAGGTAATAAACAGGTCTAGCAATTGTCATTTTAAGCTGGAAATACAGTCTCGGTGCAGAAATGAAGTGTGTTCAGCTCAAGATTTCTGAATTAGACTTCAAGTCAAATACTCTCTTCTGCCCCAGTTTTGTCTTCCTCAGGCTGCAAGCTTGCTGGGAGGAAAGAGGGGTTGTCGCTTTTGCCTCTTTTCTCTTCCTCTGGCTTTTCTCTCTTCCACCCAGCTTGCGGGCCAGTTTCTAACTTTTCTAAGGCAGGAATAGGGGAGAGTAGGAGAACTGAGCAGTGAGGAAGGTTCTCAAGAAAATCAGTGGTCGTAGAACCTGGCACTGCACACTGTAGGCTGGGCAAGATGTGAAAGTAGACTCGCCCGTCACAGAGCTCTGTAGCTGGGCTCTGCTCTGCACTCCGCCTGCGCCCGGGACTGACGGGGCCTGAGCACAGTTGGCAAAGCATGGCTGCGAGCCACATCCAGCGCTGCTGTTTTTGTTAATAACTTTTTAGTGGAACACAGCCACGGCCATTTGTTTACAGCTTGTATGGCTGCTGTCACGCTATAACCAGTGAGTTGAGTAGTTGTGACACAGAGCCTGCAGCTCTCAAAGCCTAAAATATTTACTCTCTGAGGCTTTCTAGAAAAAGTTTTCTGACTGCCATATATAGAGAATTCACATAGTCACTTTTCGTTCCTGCTGGGACTAGCAGACACCCAACTTTTCCCTCCAACTTCTTGCTGTTAGGTTCCCTCCAGCCCTCTGGGGAGTTCTGTGGCTGACCCTACCCTGGCTTTCTCCGGGGGCCCCCATCCGTCTAAGGGAAATGTTCATGCCTCCCTTGTCCCCTACTTGAGAAGGACACATGACTGTGCCCAGACTCCCAGCACGGTGATCGTTCTCTACAGGAAATCTCTTCATAAATCCCTCATCTTTGAATTTCTTTAATCTAAATGAGCATATAAATATCATGGACTGGTTTCAAATATTTCCTTTATAAATTTTGTACACTTACATTGTCAACACCCAAAACTATATAAATGGCATCTTAAATCTATAATATGGGTACCTCAGTTGAAACTTTGGTAAAAGTGCTAAAAACATATAATAATCTACATTACTTGGCAAGTAGATATTTACCTGTGTAGTTAGATTAAAACAATTTGATAAAATGGTTTTACTACCCCAAGATATTTTTCTATTTTGGGTTGGACAGTTTGTCACTGGGGAATCATTTCTGTGGGGTTTTATTTCAATGTAAAAAAAACTTTTGGAGAACTTGTGCTCCATGTTATATAGGCTGGGGCAAAAGCAGGTTTACAATTGTTCGTATGGATAATAATACAATAATTCATAAATAATAGTACAAGAATAAACTGTCATGTAAATCTACTTTTCCCCACCCTGTATAAATTTACATGAAAGCAGAATTAACAAAATGTTTCTAAGTGCCAAACCATTTTCACATTAATTCATAATCTTAAGATTTAAGATTAAAAAAAAATCTCAGTGTAGCATATGATAAAAAAGTAATGTTCTGAAAGAAATTTATTTTAAATGTTTTGAAGTTAATTTTAAGGGCTATAATGTTCAACTATTTAAAGATAAATTTTATTTTTAATTCGAGCATATTTAATCCGTGATAGGTGACAGAGCCATTTAATTTCCTTTCAATTACATAAAATATGTTAAAATATATTTTAAAGTGAATTATGTTTTCCTTGAGAAATAGACATTTTTAAAAAATGTAGACTGAAATTTAAATTACAACATGAAAATAGACATTTTTCCCCCTAAAATTTGATGCTCATACTCAACATTTGAGCTATAAACATTAGCTGGTTAATTTTAAAATGAGTTTTCTTCCCCAGCTTAATTATCTGATAAGACAGAAAGTCTTAGGCTGTTATTTATAAGCACTCCTCTGCAAATAACATATTCCAGGTATGTAAGGTTTTCATTCCCATTAAATTAAAAGCCAAATTAGGTGTAAAAGTTGCTTTATTTTTTAGCATTGATTTTTTTAGAAGCGCTAGATAGACACATCTTGATGTAGTATGTAGCATTTTGATCAGATGCATATAACTTATAAATTTGATGAAAAAATCTTATGATGAATATGCTGAATTAATATAGCATAATAAAAAGTTACAGCTCCACAATGATTTTAATTCCAATGCTCTTTATCTTTAACCAGTGATTCATTTTACGTAAAAGATAAACAATACACGACAAAGAATAAATTCACTGATAGCCGTGTAGAGGTCAAATCCAACTTGGTGACTGGAGGACTCACCTTTCTGCTGACAAAGCAGCTTGAGTGGTGGAGCCTTAAGCTCACTTATCTGATCTGAAAGTTTAACAAGAACTTAACATATTTCGAAGCTTTTGATTTTTTGAAGGTAAAAAAAACCCCAATGAATTCTATTGATTGATTTTTTTTTTTAATGGAAGTTTACACACAGGCTGTCACTGCCTCCAACAGTGTGGTCTCGGGGAAAACGTCAGGAGCTCAGGTTGCGGGGTCCCCTTCTGACAAGGGGTAGTAATCGTCAGCAGGCTGGGCTCGGTGGCTGGGAGGTGCTGGGAGGGGGGATGGTTGTACTGATGTCACCGATGCGACATGTGTATGTGTCCCCAGGGATGTGGTCCAGAGCCTAGACAACGGGAAGACTTACAGCAGGTTAGCCAATATTTCTGAAACACCTTCTTTACCTGAAGGAAATGGTTATTTTTACTCAGAAATACAAACATGTTGTAAAATAGAAAGCAACATTTTTATGAAATCTCAAGGTGGAAATGTAACATCTCAGCTCTGCTACAGGTGCGCGACCAGTTCAGAGCACTTTAGTGGGAAGGGAGACTCTCTGACAAAGGGATTTGGGAGGAGGAACCAATATGGGTCCAAAATGCATCCATGTGACTGAACTAGCCAAATTGCCTGACTCAACTAGACCTCAGGTTTCTCATTGTAAATAGGGATTGACTCATTTTTCTCCAGGAAATGCTCACCACTTCATTCTGACCCATTTTTAAGTTTCAGAGCTGGTGTTTGTCAGGCCAGGGATGAGCTACGAAGTTTTTCACTCGATTATGGGATGACAACAGTGTCAGAGACTGAGCTGAGCTGAGAATGGAGAAAACATTGTCCAAGAGTATAAAAAATGGGAAGAGGGAAGCTCACTTAAAAGGAGAGTTCCAGAGGCCAGCACCTTGATCTGAATTCTTAGAACCATAAATAAATAAACATGCAAAGCTAGAGCATAGACTGTATATGTGAGGGGCTGGGCACTGCTGCCCAGAACCAGCCCACTGGCATCTGTTGTTCTAGGCCTCGGGGAGCAGCAGGTGTTTGGGTGGGCTGTGTCTAAGGCAGATGATGCAAAGTAGCAGACCAGATCCAGCCCGCATATATGTAGTTTTGGGCCCATAGAGTTATTTGTTTTTTTTTAACTGACTCATTTGTCTTTATCTGAAAATTTTAAGTGCTGCCATGAAAATCAGATTTTGTCGTAGTCTCTGCTGTTCCCTTTTGTCTCCCTACTACTGAGGAGTCACCAGTTTCCCCTGGCTCGCTTCACTTATTTCTTACCCGGCTGTCCCCAAAGACATTAATTTTTTTTTTAGATTAAAATTTTTTTCTTTTATTGATTCTAGAGAAAAGGGAAGGGAGAAAGAGAGGGAGAGAAACATCCATTGGTCGCCTCTGGCACCCTCCCTGACTAGGGACAGAACCCACTACATAGTAATGTGCCCTGACCAGAACTGAACCAGAAAACTTTCAGTTTGCAGGACAAACGCCCAACCAACTGAGCCAAAGCGGCCAGGTGACATTTAATTTTTGACCCTTGGTTTAAAACGACAGGAAAAGAACAGACACAAATAATCTCTTACATTCGCTGTACAGGTTGTATAAGGTATACAAAATGCCTGGGCAGAGCTTGGCGACTGTGAGGCTTTCAACAAACCTAGGATCCCCTCCTCCCTCCCTGTAGTCACCTTTTTGCCTCAGGCGGATTTCAGGCTGTCAGGAAGCCTTAGGCTTGTATGGGGAAAAAGAGAGTTTTCTGTCTTTAAGCGTATACCACTGGGCATTTACAGGAGAGGCAGGCAATGTCCTTGTGTCTGGCTGTCAAAATCAGCTGCCAGAGTTAGAATGATTAAATACCTGTTGGTGATGAGTCAGGATTCTAGTGACCTGGGATATGACACACAATGGAGTGTGTTTATGCCAGATAAGCTGTTCAAATGCAACCGTATTGAGTCCAGCAGGTCACCTGAGGCTGTCCACTTTCAGGGGGAGCAGGAGGACAAATGGCCAGTGGAAACACAAACTTCCCAGGCTCACTATCTACTTTCTGGTTCTGTCATTGGATTTTGTACTTTGTCTGAGCCAGAGGAATGAAGGAAAGATTACTCTGAGGTCTGCTTGCTATCACACATGAAATCGTAACTGTGATTGGATCTGTCAGAGGAATCCCTTTTTAAGAAAGAAAGAATGTACCACATCAACCCCCACCCAGGCACCCTGGAGACGGAGGAGCCCAGCTAGAATCTCAGCAGCTGTGGGGTATGTTTCCTTTCTATCTGAAACGTGGTGGTGAAGAGGTTATAAAATCAGGAAGAAAAAGTGACGATTGTCTCTGAATATTTTTATACCTCTGGAATTTTCCAGATTACTAAAACAATAGACCATCATAAAGCAAGAGCTGTCATTAAGGTCTTTACACGTCTCAGTTTACAAAGTTTGTAAACCCCAAAATTTCCTCAGTATGATGCGATTCTGCTTACTTGATTATTTCTCTTCCTAGATAATTCCTACCTGATTTTAATCCCATTTTATTAGAATATCTAAAAACTATGGTGAAACTAGTGATTCTAATTTTAACATAGTTTTAACACATAATGCCTTCTGATAATATCACATACTTGCATTATCAGTGGTTCTCAAACTGCACTGTACATAATTACCAGAAGCAAAGCTTCACAGATAAATGTCTAATAACCAGTAATCTGGGGGAGAATAAAAAAAGCCCTGAACTGTAGCATTTGCTGATTTTCATGGTGTAAATTATTCCACCATGGCAAGTTTGGGCCTACCAATGTGAAGTCAATTGGCTTGCAAATTGCTAAAATTCCTGGAATTTTAACACCGTGTTCTTGGAAGTTGGTACATACTAGCTCTGGTGCACAAGGAACTGTGAAAAGTATTTCTGGGCTCTGCCTCCCAAGATGCTGATTCAGGAAGTGTGGGGTGGGGCTGGAGAATTTGCCTTTTGAAGAAACAACCTGCATCTACCGAGTGGGTGTTGCTTAGAGCAGCGTTTCCCAAATACGTTTGGTTGGAGCCCTTGTTTAGTAAATGCTAATAAATGTTTCAGAGGGGGAAAAAAGACGTCCATGGTCGAATGTTGAGAAAAGCTGGAGCAAGTGAAGGTCAGCAGGCTTGCCTCAGTGCAGGACGTGTCAGGCTCTGATGTGCCCTCTGCAAGGTGATGGATCAATGACAGGCGATCGATCGGTACAGTAGTTCAGAAATTGAGCTGATCCTAGAACGTTTTTTTCAGGTACACTGTTTTGGCGAAAATGTGAGTACTATATTCACGTTCCATTTATGAGAGTGGAGTTAGACCTCTGAGTTGTGGGATTTTATAAACAAATGCATCATCACGATGCTAGGTACAGGGTAGAAGGTGTATTTTTTTGTAGGCCTTTCAGAAGAACATTTAAACTCAGTGAGTAGGAAAAGGGAAGTCTTTTACCTAAGTCTAACTTTTCTGCAGCCTCTCTCAGTACCAAAGGGAGGGTAGAGAACAGATGCGGAGTTCCTTAGCATTCTTGAAGCTTATGGCCTAGAAGAATTCCAATCATTCAGTCCCCAAATTTGAGAGCTAAAAGAGGCTTCCGAAATTCCAGTCAGAGAATTTCAGAGCGAGAAGGCATGGAAGAGGTGACCTGGTTAATCCTCTTTTTAACAGATGAAGAACTAAGAGTAGAGCCCTAAGTCCTTCCCCACTGCTGGGCTAAGACTGGGATGCCATCCATTGCTCTTTTCACTGTATTAAAATTTCTTCTCTTTCCTGGAAAAAGTTCAAGGTTCCAGCTGCCTCTGGGGCCTGTTTGAGCTAACAGTTAGGGACCCGAGAGTCCAAACGTCCTACTCAGAGCTGTTTTGGAATAATCTTCTTAAATTAAACTGGATATCTGCATCCTTTGAAATTCTGATTAGTCAGGGCTGTTTGATTGTGATAACCCACCAGGGAGGAAATCATGCTCTGAGGTCCCGCAGCTGCCAGGAGTCACAGCCAGAAGCCAAGCTGTCAGGGCCCTACCGGCACGCCGGCTCCCCTCCTCCTTCCTATCAGCAAAACAGCTGGGAACAAAGGTGGGGGGGGGAGCTACGTGAGGAAATACAACACTGCAGAAAATGGGCATGTACCCAGCTCTGTTCCTTTAAGGGCAATCATATTTCCTGATGTTGCTTAATTAGAGTAAAATATAAATATCACACAGCACGCCCACGAAGTGCGACAGTAGACGATCACAGACCTGAGTTACCGAAGACAAAATGTTCCTTTGTACTCTCTCAAACAACAATATCCACTTTTCATTTTACAGCCGTCATGCCACCAAAATGCAGCGTGAAAGGGTCTGGTTGAGTTCGGGTGAGTTCGTGAAATGGAATAATTTTTCTCTTATCTCCCTCTCCCCTTCCTCTGCCATTCTCCCATCTTCATATATAAGCAGCAGGTGACCCAGTAAGTACTAACAATAACATTGCAGTGGCACAGTTAAAATCAGCAAGGCTCACTCTTTCCCCTTATTAATTAGACACATTTACGAAGTATCGACTAAGCGCCAGGTACTGTGCTCGGCTAGGAGGACACAACAGTGAGTGGCGACACATCGGCTGGCTCTCACGAAGCTAGGCGTCTGTGGGGGAGACAGGCGAGAAGGAAAAAATAAATCACAAAAGCATATGTAAAATTACCAGTTGCGATAAATGCTTTGAAAGGAAGGTGCCTGGCGCTGTGAGAATGTGCAGCACGCTGGCGTGACCTAGAACAGTGCTTCTCAAACTCCATGTGCAAAGGGCCAGTGTTTCCCTCCCATCTGTCATGGACTGAGACGAGCACTGTATACAATTTGTGCCATGTGTGACCAACCATGTGACCTTGACAGCACTTGGACTGGTCTTTACTCTGTTCAACAAGATTAGTGTATTGAACAAGGGCAGCCTGTTGAACAAGGGTTTGGATATCATGGCAATATTAAAATGCTATAAATATTCTAATTGCGTACTTCTCAACTTCTGCACTTATCTCCTTGAGAACAGCCTCTGGACTGGCACTGGGCGGTGGACTGCGCTTTGAGTACCTCTGACCTAGACTGTCAAATCAAGGAAGCCTTCCTGGAGGAAACAATTGTTGCATAATGATCTGGAGGATAAATAGGAAAGCCTGAGCTGGGAAGCAGAGTTCCAGGTGGAGGGAATACAGGAGAAGACCACTATGGCTGGAGCATGAGAATGAGTAGGAGGTTAATAAGGATGAACTGGCTGGGAAATGTCAGGCCAGGCCTGTTATCACCCTGTTTTCTTCTTGGCAAGGGGCAGCTCTTGGAAGCTTTTAAACAGTGTGACCAATACATTAGGGGGACAAAAGTGAAAGCAGAGAGACCCGTTATAGACTATGGCTGTAGTCCAGGTAATGTGAGCACAGGCAGAGGCAGTGGACGTGTAAGAAGGGATCCTCGTTATCGAGGAAGTAATGTAGGATTTGGTGGTGGAGTGGATTTGGGGTTGATGGGATGGAAGGATCATACACAACTCTTCCAGAAGCTTTCTAATCATCCCAAGTCTTTCAGAGGCCCTGCCAATATTTTTAGATGTTAAAAATGTTAACATCTAATATTAAAGCTGCCATTTTTTTCTCCTTTTAACTTTCTATTTGTGACGTTGAGTTCTTCCTTTGTATATAAATTCTCCACTATAGTGTTTCCTCATTTTTTTCCCTTAAAACACTTGTTCTAGAAAATATTAATTATTGGATGAAGGAGCCCATGAATATATTTGGGAAACTCTGCTAGACCAGAGTTAGACATTTTTGCCCCTTCAATGCTGGACTTCTCCGAGCATTTACATACTAAAGTGATCTTCAGTTTCCAAGAGGAGAAATAGAAAATACAGTGTTTCCAACACTTATTTAGTTACAGAAGCCTTTTTTGCCAGGAGCATCTATGAGGCTATGTTCTTTGGAACATTCGGTGGGAAAGGATGCTTAAGGATGAGAAGAAGCCTTGTCCTCAGCACTGGAAGTTCAGTTCAACTTCACATATTTTGAGGCAAGAAGAGGTTTTTTTATACCAGACTAAGCTTGCAGTTTCAGCTCTGGCAAAAATTACTATGCCGTCTTCAAGTGTCTAGACACATCTAGGGTGTGCCTGTCTGGGGCTGATATGCCTCACCCAGGCAGTACGTCTAGGAGGGAGGACATCAAGTACTCCCCTGATGGACTTAGGTGACTTCAAGTAATAGCAGCAACATTTCCATTTGAGCTGAATAGAGAGCAGATGTAGTTATAAATGGTAGGCATGTCTGCTGAAGCTGCCCTTCTCTCCATCCTTCCTTCTTCCCGGCCTTTGAAGGCAACCAGGGAAAACAGGAAAAACAAAAACCATTTTCTTTATTTGATAACTTAGTTTCATTCACCCATAACATATACACCTGCAAGCAGGTGACATATAGGTCAGGTCCTTTCAAACTTTAAGGTGCAAAAGAATCACCTTGGGATGGTATTACATTTGCAGGTTCAGATGCAGTCAAATTGTGTGGGGTCAGAGATTCTGCATTTCTAACAAGCCCCCAGGTGAGGCCAGAGCTGTGGTCAATAGTATATATTTTGAATAGCAGTGATATATAAAGTTCATTGCTTCTCAAATTTTAGTGTGCCTGACAATCCCCTGGCCTGTTCCCTACAAATGCTTCTCTCTGGGCTTTACTTCTCGAGATGATAATTATATAGATCTGGATTTTTATCTTTACCCTTAAACCTCATATACTTCAGCATGTATATTTTAATTGAATTTATTGGGATACCATTGGTTAATAAAATTATATAGGTTTCAGGTGTTCGATTCTATAATACATCATCTGTGTATTGTATCGTGTGTTCACCACCCTACGTCTCCTTCCGTCACCATTTGTTGCCCCTTAACCCTCTTCTACCTCCCTCCACCCCTCTTTCCCTCTGGTAATCACCATACTGTTGTGTCTATGAGGGTTTTTTTTTGTTTGTTTGTTTTTTTGCCTTAATCCCTTCACCTTTTTCACCCAATCCTCTAAACCCCTCCTCTCTGGCAGCTATCAGTCTCTTCTCTGTATGTATATCTGTTTCTATTTTGTTTGTTTATTCTGCTCATTAGATTCCACATTTGAGTGAAATCATATGATATTTGTCTTTCTCTTGACTAGCTTATTTCATTTAGCATAGTGCTCTCCTGGTCCATCCATGCTGTTGCAAAGGGTAAGATTTCTTTCTTTTTTTAAGGCTGAGTAGTATTCCATTGCATAAATGTACCACAGCTTTTTTATTCACTCATCTACTGATGGGCACTTGGGCTGCTTCTAAATCTCAGCTATTGTAAATAGTGCAGCAGTGAACATAGGAGTATATGTGTTCTTTTGAATTAATGCTTCAGGCTTCTTAGGATATATTCCCAGAAATAGAATCACTGGGCTATAAGGCAGTTCCATTTTTTATTTTTTTGAGGTAACTCCATACTGCTTTCTACAGTGGCTGCACCAACGTGCATTCCCACCAACAGTTCAGTAGGATTCCCTTTTCTCCACAATCCTCGCCAGCACTTGTTGTTTGTTGATTTATTGATGATGGCTATTCTGACTGGTGTGAAGTGGTATCTCACTGTGGTTTTAATTTGCATCTCTCTGATGGCTAAGTGACATTTAGCATCTTTTCATATGTCTATTGGTGGTCTGTATGTGTCTCTTTAGGTCCTTTACTCAATTTTTTTTTAGTTAGATTATTGGGGGGATTTGGTGCTGAGTTTTATAAGTTCTTTATAAATTTTCGATATTAACCCCTCATCAGATGTATCAGCGAATATGTTCTCCCGTTTTGTGGGTTGTCTTTTCATTTTGTTGATGGTTTCCTTTGCAGTGCAAAAAATTTTTAGTTTGCATTAGTCCCATTTGTTTATTTTTTCTTTGTTTCCCTTGCCTGAGGAGACATATCAGAAAAAATGCTGCATGAGAAATGCTTGAGATTTTACTGCCTATGTTTTCTTCTAGGCTTTTTATGATTTTGAGTGTAACATTTAAGTCTTTAACCCATTTTGAGTTTATTCTTGTGTATGGTATAAAAGATGGCCTAGTTTCATTTTCCTGCATGAATCTGTTCACTTTTCCCCATACCACTTATTGAATAGATTATCTTTATTGTATACTCTTGCCTTCTTTGTCAAATATTAATTGGCCATAATGGCGTGGGTTTATTTCTGGGCTCTCTATTCCAATACACTGATCTGTATGTCTTGTTTTGTTTTCTTTTTTTCTTTTTTTTTTTTAATGTCAGCACCCGACTGTTTTGATCACTATGGCCTTGTCAGTGTGTATTTCTTAAAAATAAGATTATCCTCTTCATAATCACAGTTTAATGGTGAAAGTCAGCAAATTAACCTTGTTATAATAGTGAATTTACAAATAATATTCAGATTTTTCTATTTGTCTTAATCAATTCCTTCATTCCTTCATCACACAAAACACATATTAGCTTCCACCTTCCACCACCACCAGAAAAAAAGGTCCAACCCAGGCCAAATGGGCCAAGCATTTAATGTGATCACAATCTAAGGTATAAGACAATAGAAAACACTGGGAGGGAACTGCAGCGACTTTGGGTGAGTGCTATGCTTGAAGGCATTTTAATTAAAATTCCTTAAAATGTTAAAGGATCTTTTCTTAAGAAGAAGGAAAAAAGGTAAAAAATGTGAACAGCAAAGTGGCAATAAATACATATCTATCAACCACTGAATCTAAAAAACAAAATGAACAGGCAGAGTAGGAAAAGAGTCATAGATACGGAGAATGTTTTGCTGGTTGTCAATAGGAGGCGGTTGGGGGCTGGGTGAAAAAAGTGAAGGGATTAAGAATTACATGTTGGTTGTTACAGAAAAGTCACGGAGACGGAAAGTACAGCCTAGGGAATATAGTCAATAACATTGTAATAACTGTGTGTGGTGTCAGGTGGGTACTAGATTTATCAGGATGATCACTTAGTAAGTTATGCAACGTCTAATCACTGGGCTGTACCCCTGAAACTAATATAATAATGTATGTCAACTGTAATTGAAAAATAAAACAAAATTTAAAAAACTGCAGTGCCAGCCTAAGTCGTAGTCACTCCCACTCCCCCCACCCAGCTTTTCTCTGCCTCATCCAGACCAATTACCACGTCCCTGACGTTTTAGGCCTCCCAAGTGTGCAATTTCCCTGTCCACAGCTCCCTCAGTTCCCCCAAGCACGAAACGTAACCACAGCCAGTTATTATGCTAGCAAGGTGATCCACAATCCATTCAGACAAATGGTAAGTGCCGGTTAAAAAATGCTAGGTGAGCTTGTGAGCATTTAAGCTCGTTAAACATGAGACAAAATATTGCCTTTTTTACTACCTGATATGATGTTGACTTGTGTCAGCAATCACGCCCAGAAAACTGGGTTGCTTTCTATAGCTGTCAAGAATCTGGTATTATCCTGGTGTTCAGCGTTCACCAGGAAAGCAGCAGCCAATGCCGACCCAGTACAGTTTTTTATTCGACGTGGCTAAAAGAAGCTGCCTTTTTTTGGAGAGGCATTTTCTCTTGTGCTTTGAGGAAGCTGGCTGCTCAGAAGCCAAATGTCTGACTTTTCTAGTAAACTGGAATCTGGGCCATCAATG
The DNA here is from genome assembly GCA_004026545.1 of Mormoops blainvillei. Lineage (NCBI taxonomy): Eukaryota > Metazoa > Chordata > Mammalia > Chiroptera > Mormoopidae > Mormoops > Mormoops blainvillei. The sequence goes on from PVJD01003611.1 coordinate 39,819, forward strand.
CCACAGTGAGTATAAACGAGGATCTTTGCCAATCCTAACACATAAGCAATACCCGTGCCTACCTCTCCCCACTGCCAGTTTGCAGGCCCACATGTTCTTATCTGAAACCCTAGTAGCCAGACTTTTTGGATTTTAGCAAAGAAATACAGGCCGCGCACTATGTGTTACACAACACCCCAGCAGAATCTAGGGCTGTACCTCATAACGAAATGCATTAACATTCCTGCAGCAGACTCATGAGTATCACAAACAAGGGGGATAAATAAAGACTAAACAGACTTTCTCAGGAGTTTCCGTGAGGATTTATAGCCAGTGATTTAGGTCTGCTCAGGTTCTGCTTTTTAAAAAGTTGTGAAAAAAACTGTGAAATTTGTTAAGTTGTCTGTGTTTTGAAATTGCAGCTAAGGCATTATGGACCTCCTCAAATATCTATTACTGTAGATTTTAGTCTGTAGTGCTTTATAACAGAGTATTTTAAAGAAAGAGGTGCAATTATGAAAATTAAGAAAGCCAACTGAAAGTTGGAGAGTATGATAAAATATGTAATACTGGCTTTTTCTGTCCATTATAATAGATAACATTAGGTGGAATGTTTTGCCCAGAATCATGCCAGGCACTTTTCATTGTTTATACCCCTTATTATACTTCAGGACCCCATGAAGATGGTATTATTATGACCCCTTTTTATACAGAGGATGGAACTGAGGACCAGAGAGGCTAAGTTGCCCAAGGTCACCAAACTAATAAATAAGAGAGCTGGGAGTAGGACCCCTGTATGTTGGATCCCGTGCGCATTGGGTCCCTAGGCACGATGCCAAGGTGGTCGGCAATGCTTGCTATCGATTGTGCCTGCATGTGTAGTTAATCTAGGGAATCAGCCAATGTCTGGAAATGTAATCAACCTTCCTGAAGTATAATCAGATTGCTTCTGTGTTCTTACTTTAATTTTCAACATTTTGGTCAATTCATTGATCCAAGTTCTGCTCTCCCCATTACATTCTGTTACCACGTTCAAATAACATGTTGTGCTTGTGGAAGTGATTTATTTTGTTATTTATACTTTTATTTTCAAAAGTAGAGGATTAAACTTTTTTTAAAAAAATGTGATTTATTGAGGGCTCCTAATAAGTGAACAGCAATTGCCCAAATATACAATAATCGAGTTCAAGTGAGAAGGCAATTATTGAGTTCCTAATATTAATGCCTTTCAGTAATGAGCTTTTAGCTTGTGCTAGAGTTACAAAAATGAGTGATGACCTTGCTCTAAAGGCATTCGTTGTTGGGGAAAAGACAGACAAGTAGACAAGTAGTTATATGACAGTGTGGAAAGAGCCACACCAGGGATGTGAAGCAAGGAGCTGAGAGGGGAGAAGCCACGGGGAAGAAGAGACGGTCACCACAGAAGGCACAACATACACCTCCTCATAGACATTACCTCAGTGGGCTGTTCATCGTCTTAACTGTTGCACTAAAAGTGGTAACAAAAGACTTTCTGTGTGTGTGTGTGTGTGTGTGTGTGTGTGCTCGCGCGCGCACATGTGGATGGGTGACGAACCCCAGGCATGATTGTGCAGTGAGGAAAATCATTGTCATGCTCTTCATTTAGGGTTATGTTTACATTTCCAAAGTTCCTGGCTTGATCAAATTGCTACTTTCAACCTTATGTATGTGATATTATCTTCTCCCTCTTCCCCACTGCCTTCCAGCCACACTGGGCTCTCTAGAAGATGCTTTCACCCCAGGGCTTTTGAACTTGCTGTTTCCTTTGCTGGAATGGCCTTTTCCCAGGTAACCACGTGGCTCTAAGCCAACTGTCACCTCTTCAGTGCAGCTTAACCTGACCACCCCCATCACCTGCAATTCCAGTGCTCCTTTCTTGCACTGTTTTCTTCTTTACACTCATCATGATGGGACACATTCCGTACTTCAGTTAGGTGTTTGTTTATTAGCTATGTGTATATTTCCATAACTAATAGCTCCCTGAGGGCAAAGTTTTGGTCTCTCTAATTCATTGCTGCATCCCTGGGGTTTGGGACAGCATCTGGCTGTAGCGAGTACTCACTCAGAGTACTCATGCATTTCTGAATGCATGAACAAATGAGTGAATGAGTGAATGAATGAATAAATGAATGAATGGTCATCCTGGCCATTGTTAACTACTGGTGTTAGCCAAGAGGATATGAGAGTTATCCTCTGTTCATAAGAAAGAAGGCCCAAAGAATACAAACACTGTATAATCCTTGAGTATTTTTCTCCAGGAAAGCTTTTCATTCACCATGGTCACAGAGGGCCTGCACTCAACAACGCACAAGTTTTACTTACACTGAAAAACAAAGAGCTTTAACAACAAAACAAGGATCAGATTCTATATAAGTTGGAAACTGAAATATGGAAGCCATGTATTTATAGGAGATATTTCCAGGACCTAGCTCACAGCCTATAGAAATTCTTACAGATAGAATTAGTTTGATGACTGTACCTCAACCCAGGATATGACCCTCAGCCTTTTTGAGTGGGGCCCTCAACCTTGTCAATGCCCTAGACCTAGAGTTCATGAGTTTTGGGGAAGCTAACTCACACTATCACATTCAGAGGAGACTGAAGAAAGGACCAGGAAGGGAGACCTGAAGTTCAGAATAAGCAATGGACCTGTTACAGACTAGAACTCTCTTTGATGGGCTCAAGCACAGTTTTCTCTCCCTCTTGGCAGTTGGACACAAGATTTCAAATGACATTCAGAAACCTTGTTGATGAGGATGGCTTCTGATGATGTGACTGCTCAGGCACTTCAGGTTTATTAATGAGATGGTCCAGTCCCTCACTGGGGATGTATCTGCCACAGACCCAGGGTCTGGGAATCCTTTTCTCTGTTGTCTTACCCATGCATGTCTCTGTCACCCTCCAGCTTTCCCTGGACGGCCAGCTGGCAAAACTAACATTGCTTTTCTTTTGATGCATCAATTCCTTCTAACATCACAGATCCAAGTCTTGCTCTGACCTTTGAGCTGCTCTATCTCCTTAAGGTAACTGTACATTTCCTAACACCTCCATTGATTTGGTTGTTGAACACTGGGAGAGCAACCTTATTTTGAATTTCTTAGAGAGTAGCTCCAAGTATCCTCTGTGGTTCCTAATTGATCACTGTCACCTTTGCCACCCCATAGCTCTATGTACCAGGCAAGGGCTCTGGCAATCAAAAGATTTCTTCCGTTAGGGTTGTACATGTGTCAGCAGGAGGTGACTTCTAGGATACGTGCACATTCAGGCAAATTGTTTTGTTATCTCAAACCTTGTCTTTTCTGTGCAACGATTCCCAGACATGGAGTCGATGCCAGGACACTGATTGTTTGGAACTTTATTGAAGAGACATCTAGTGGGGCTGAGGCAGAAAACTGTCACTCTGAATTCTGCACCAGAAAAACTGAAGTTTCAGTGCAAAGAGGGACCTCTAGTGTTCTGCAAAAATTTGAACTCATTAATGCCGAAGATTGTTTAGATGCCATTTCCTATTTTCTACTCACATTTTAGTATTCTAGCTATCCAGTCAAGAGGCATAGCCTGTTTAGGATTTCCATCTAGGTATTTATAATTTGATGAGCTTAAATAACCTCTCTGCATAGGACATGTTTTCTGTGGAGCTTTAGGAGCTGCGTGCCTCAGGCTATAATGACACCAGATCTCATTTACTGAGCACTTACTATGCCCCCACCCCGCCCCCACTGGTACCGGCTCAGTACTATGAGAGTACTGCTTTTTTTCTTGTTTTCTTATTTTATTTTATTTTATTTTATTTTATTTTATTTTATTTTATTTTATTTTATTTTATTTTATTTTTTAGTATCTTAAAAATTTTTTTTTATTGTTGTTCAGTTATAGTTGTCCTGCCTTTTTTCCCATTGTTCACCCCTACCCCATCCTCTCCCCTCGCACAGTCAATACCCCCCTTGTCCAAACCCATGAGTCCTCTATTTATGTTCCTTGGTTTGCCCCTTCCCCTTCATTCCCCTGTTATCCCCCTCCTCCCCCCTCTCTGGTCACTGTCAGTTTGTTAAAATCATTAACAGTGCTATTATTTTGCTCCTTGTTTTTCAGATGAAGAATCTGAGACTTAGGGAGGCAAGTAACTATTAAGTAGCAGAGCCTGACCTTGATCTCATAACTCTCTGATTCCAAAGACTGATTAAAAAAAAAATCCAAATCATTTTTTAAGCAGCTTTATTGAGATATAATTCACATGCTATATAATTCATCCACTTAAAGTATACAATTCAATGACTTTTGTTATATTTACAGTTATGCAACCATCAATAAAATTGCTTTAGGAGCATTTTCATTACCCAGTCCCCCAAAACCCCTCCCGCCTTAGCTATCACCTTTTAAGGCAGTCAGGTTTTTTAAACCATTTTATTGAGGTATGATTGGTATGTAAAAAACTACACATGTTTAACATGTACAACTTGATGAGTTTGAGGATAAATATAGATATGTAAAACCATCCTCACCATCAAGGCTGTAAAGATATCTGTCACCTTCCAAATTTTCCTCTTGATCATTTGTACTTAAGATTTACCCTCTTAGCAACTCTTAAGTATACAATGCAGTATTGTTGGCTATAGGCAATGTGCTGTGTAGTAGATATTCAGAGTTTATTCATCATACAAAACTAAAACTTTGTACCCTGTGCCCATCACCTCCCCATCCCCACCCCCACCTTTCCCCAGCCCTTGGCAACAAACACTAAGCTCTCTGCTTCTGTGAATATTTATATTTCACATATAATAGTATTTATATTTCTGAGACTGGTTAAAGCCTATATTCTTAACCATTAACTTTTCAGCATAAATATGACATAATCCAAAAGGTCACTTTTCTCTTAGCCTCTCTTCTTTTCCCTTCCTTCATTCATGCTTTCCTCCCTCCTTCCCACCCTCCTCCCCTCCCCCTTCCTCTTTTCTTTCTGTCTTTGCCTCCTTCCGGTCTTCTCTTTATTCTTCCAAGTTGGCAAATGTATCTACTTTACATCAGAAGCTTAGTGACATTTGCGGTGGGAGTGAATTTGTTTTTTTCAGGGTTGTGCTTATAATGGTGTTTTTTGACAAACCATGGGAATTGGCATGTTTTGTCTTGACACCACTAAATAGTCTCCCACATGAAATCAAAGCAGATCTTTCACATGTCACTGCTGGGTAATGGCTTTTCTTGGGCAGCATCCAATCTAGAAAACTGATGCTATTTTTTTGAGTCTCCTGATGAAAACTGTTATTTGACTTCTTCCAGCTCTTAAATTATCCTGTCGTAGACTCTCTACCTCAGCTGAAGAGGTCAATCTGTTTTAAAGAACATGTACCTTTTGCTGAAACCAAGGCATCAAGTTTGAGCGAGTCATTTGTTACAAGGTGAATGTTCAAAACCTTTTATCTTATTACAGTGCCTGGAAAGTCATGGCTTATCCAACCATGAATAGTATTTTTTGTACATTTCCTTTTGTTTGGTTTTTGAACTAGACCTAGGAGGAAATTTTTCAGGAAAAAAAATGAAATACTATATTTGGGGTGGTTGCAATCAGGGTAGTTGAGGAGACAACTCCACCCAGATTTGGCTCTTAGAGTGTTAGCAACTCTTCTGTCTGCCCAGCATCTTTCTTTTGGGAAATTTCCCTCCACATCTGCTGGTCTGTCACTCACATGCTGATTTTCCCTGAGAACTGGGCATTTCAACCAGGCTGCACGATCATAGACCATTCTCCTCGATATAGCACTGTGTCCTGTGGTGGGCGTCTAACGCAAGCCAAGCTATTCAGTCATTTTGGGGTCACTGCTGTGCGACTGGCAGAAAGAGGGTCTCTTCTCCTGATGACTGTAAGAATAAAGAGCCATTTAGGCCTGAAGATGATCATCTGTGCTGCCAAGTGGAGAAAACTTACTTAAGGAAGAGGGAAGCTGTACCTAAAAATGGAGATGGAGCAATTGCCTTTTAATGACATAATCTGACATCTAATCAGATGTCCTTGACCCAACCATGCCTGAGCTCAAAATCTACTCCTTCTCGACTTTTCAATTATGAGAACCAATAACTTCTCATTTGGCTCAAATTAATTTGAGTTGGATATTTATCCCTTGAAACTGAAAGTATCCCAACTAATACAACAACATATGCAGAAATTTCTGGTGAAACAAACGGGAAGTGAAGAAATAGGATTTACTTATCCTCCGTGTTGGTACTATTCCAGGGAGGCTCTTCTGAGGGCCAGTAAGTGGTCTCTTGGCATCAATCAAGATTCCTTTTGGTTCCTGACTTTTTCTGCCAACACCAAATCTGTATGGAGCAACCGAAAGTAACTTATTCAGTCTTCTGATTCTTTTCCATCCACCTGGTGTAGGCCAAGTCTGTATAAACAAGGAAACAGTTATTCTGACCATAATTTTTGTAAGACTAAATATTAGAGATATTTAATTCTTCAAAACTGAGTTGTATTGCACTGGCACTCAAACTATTTAGCACCAAGAACAGCATTTATTTCTTTTTTGTGTGAATGATAGTGCTTACTAAAATACATACTAAATAATGGTGAATTTATTTTTACTATGTGAAATAAATCAATACATGAAAAGCAATCAGAACAGTTTGTCATTTTGGTACTGAACTGGTACAATTCCTGCTATGAACAGCAAACTTGAGTAAAATGTTATAGTTTCTGATAGCATTTTTGCAATATTGTATATATCATAAATACATAATAAATATCAGACATTCAAAATATCCAGCCATGTAATATGAAAAATAGAAACATTTATTGAAGAAGATACAAGAAACATTGTACGTAGGACAATGATGCCTCAGTTCCCTTCAAAGTAGGCACCTTGGGACTTCACACGGTTCTCCCAGTGTCTCTTCCACTGTTCAAAGCACTCTGCAAAATCCTATGTTGGAATCACCATCAGCTGCTCCATCGTATTTTCCTGAATCTCACTGATGGTCTGAAATCTCTTCCCTTTCAAAGGTGATTTTAGTTTTGGAAAAACCAGAAGTCGCAGGGTGCCAAATCTGGGCTGCAGAGGGGATTATTCACCTGGGTAATTTGATGTTTCACCAAAAAACTCTGCACGAGATGTGATGCATGAGCGGGCACGTTTTCCTGATGGAGCTGCCAATCACCAGCTTCATGGCTGTGGCCATTTTCATCATCTTTCATCTCTTACCTGAGGAGGAACATTGAGGTAATACTCCTTGTTAAGTGTTTGGCCTGGAGGGGTGTACTCATGATGGACTACACCTTCCCAGTCAAAAAACACAGTTAACATGGTCTTGATCTTGCTGCGACTTTGCCACACCTTCTTTGGGCATGGATAACCTAGAGCCTTCCATTGGGATGACTGGGTCTTCGTTTCCGGATAACTGCCTTACAAGTAGACCCACCATTCATCTCTGGTTATGACCGTCTTGAGGAAGTCTAGTACAGTGAAATCGTTCTTGTTCACACATGCTCATTCTAGTCCACTCTCCTTGGCTGCCAGGCTACATCAGTGTTGCACAAACCATTCTCGTTATGTCAACAATGGCTGGACTTTTTCCATACAGGCCTCCTATACACTTACCTTTGTAGACTCCTAAGTCCTACAAAATTTTGGCATGTGTTAGTTAAGAGCGAGAAAGATGCCAAAGCATGAACTTTGTCCTCATGGAATTCATAGTTCAGTTTCATTCATTTCTTTACCAAAATTTTATTGACTGCTTATCAAATAAAATTCCTTGAGTTACAAAGATAAAGGAGACATGACCCCTGCTCTGAAGAAATTTACTAATTCAAGAGAAAGTACTGCCATGGGGCGCTTGCGGTAGGGAAGAGAGGCAAAAACTCTACTTCAAATACAACAAGGGAAAGTAGAGATATATAGTCAAGGAGCTGGGTGGAGGTCAGTGGATGGAAAGCACTAAGGAGAAACAGCAAGGCTGAGGGGAGTTTGGCTAAACCCGTGACAGGATTCTTGCCGAAGCAGGCCAGGGTGATCAGATACTGAGGGTGAGGTACTGATACTGAGGGGACTTTGATCAGATCGACACCGAGGGTGGGGGATTTTTGCTCAACTGATGCAGCAGGATTCTTGCTAAAAAGAAAAAAACCTAGTCAGAGAGAGGACTCAAGTTCAGTCAAAGGAAAGAGGCTTTGTCAATGGCAACAAATAAAACTGATTATGACAGATCCGAGGAGCCCTCATAGTTCCCAGGACCCCAGTGCCTCACCTGCGGGTGGGTTCAGCCAGGTGTCAGAGTCTTCCCTCACCTGCTCACCTGTGAACTCACAAAGGCCGTACCAGGAGGCAAGGTAGGATAGGCCACGAAGAGAGGTCACCCAGTCCTCACTTCGCTGGTCATCATTAGTGTTTGCAAGAGCAGTTCAGGAGGGAGTAGGAGGTATAAACAGGTTACAAGGAAGGATCCTGGCAGGAACTGAGGAGACGGGCTGAGAAGTGGGTATTAGCAAGCAGTTCTTTACAACTGTCCGCAAGAGACTGGTTGAACAATTTGACGCACAGTTACTGTCAGAACTTTCTGTAGTAATTCTGCCATCACATGTGCAGAACTCCTAAGGAACAAATATCCTCTCTCAGCAATCGAAGCCCTGCAGCCAGGTACCTCACGTAGTGCTTCTTGAATCTTTAAAATCCACTTACTTCAAAGGGCATCACTTCAGAGTGGAAAGGTGAACATGAGGCAAACTTGGCTCCCCCACCAAAAATCGTGTCTTTGTCAAAATCGTTCAGACCTCAGGCCTACAGATTCAGTCCTCTTTCTACTGCCACCTGAAAAGCGCGTGGGAAAATTTTCTCTGTACAGAGAGAAAGAAATTGTGTTCTGGCAGCTGTATCCTGAGTAATCACTTTTGAGATAGAGCTGTTTTTCCAGCTGTAGAAGCTGTATTTGAATTTTGCCAGCTGCTTTTCTAATGATAATTAGAATAGCTTGGTAATGGCACCTGCTGCCGAAAAGGGAGCGACGCTACCTAATCTTTCTTTAATAAGGGAGCTTTCTGCACAAGGGGACATGGCACTTATTTAACGTAATCCGGATGTCTTCTTTCTGGGTGTTCCCCAGTTCTGCCAGTCTTATTGATCATCACCCCGCCCATTAGAAACCCAGTAAAGTGGCATGAGACCCTGTCACACACACAGAAAGGGAAACCCAGCATACCTTTCTATCCACTTGCGGGTGGGGTAACTCTTCCATTAAAGTCTCAGTTTCACTTCTATCTAGCTTCACGTGGTTTGTCTTTTCTCAAACTTGAACTCAGTCGCTGTTTCCTTTGATGTCACTCCCAGAAAGCATTTGTGTGTAGCCTGTATTTACAGAAGGTTTGAGAAAACAGGGGGATTGCAAGCTGTGGAGCACAGCACACTCTTCAAAGCTAAGTATGGACGTTTCCATCGGTTTTGGAACTGAGAAATCCTCCAGCTCCTTCTGCCAGTGTGAGAGCTTCTCTTAAGCCCTCTTCTCCTGGGCCTATAGATTCCATTTTCCTGGACCCTTTCCCTTCAGCCTTCTGTCTTTACCTACCTATTCCTTTTACCAGCTGATCCTGTCCCTACTGCCTCAACCTGCCTTTGTAAATGTATTGTCTTCTATTACTATGCAGAGAAATTTACTTTGCTTTGGCTTACTGGTCTTCCTTCTGAATATTATCTCAGAGCCTACTTTTTCCACAACCAAATGGCTCTTCAAGGCATTTTGCTAAGCAAAAGACACTTCCTTCTTAAGAAAAATTTCATCAACAGCTTTTAAAATAAAGTGTTGTTATTTCCTTGCTATATTAAAGCCTATGTCGTATCCAGATTTCAGTAACTTACTTATCAGCATTACTTTTATAGTATTGCCAAAATAAGGCTATATTTTGAAAATCACTAAGTAAGGAGACATAAGACTCAATATGGCCAGATTTTAAATTCATGTTTCTTTCCATCTTAGTTGGCAATTTCTGCATATTGCCTTTTGAGGAAGAGATCTTTTCCCATAAGCAACCTCTTCAATCTCTTCTTTAGGGTTTTTTTTTTTTTTTGTAAGATAAGCTTTTATTTCCAGGACACTGTGATTTAGCTGGCAATGCATATTAAAATTAAAATAATAAACCTGAGGTTACATCTGACACAAGCAATAAAGCAGGGAGTTTGGAAAGAAGTGAAATGCTTGCTTACTTGCTTATCATTTTTGTCATAGCCAAAAATTCACACCTAGAAACAAGGTCTAGGAACACAGTCCAAGATGAAGCTGTCTCTGACTTTGCAGCATAATGGTTCATTCCTGGTGCCCTTATTCTGTCTTCAAACTACAAAGCTCTTCATTTGGATCTTACTCAGGAAGTGAGCTGGTCAGTCTCCATAGTGTTAATGTTGACAGCAATTCCATAAATTATTAAAAAGTAGTTTCCATTTTTCACCCGGTCATTTAATCCTGCCTCAAGTCACATTTCTGAGAGAATGTCTTTCTCTGGCTTGCAAAGTTTCCTGAGACGTAGCCATATCAGTCTTTGTGTAGGGGCCTCTCGTCATGGAAGCCTCCAACTAGGAGCAGACCCGGCCTTCCAAAATGGGATGATCCAAAAAGGATGTTACGGAGGTGTGCACAGGCATGCCAGCTCTGTCATTATGCATCACCTGGCCTGTCAGCCTCAGGGTCACCACATGGCTTCATGTAATGATGTCATCAAATGGGAGGGACCCTTCTAGGGGTGCATGGGCTTGGACCAGGTAACTGGTGGATTGCTCTAGCCTGATTCTCTAGCCCTTCACCATGGGGCCATACCTAAGGCATACATCTGCTTAGCATTACATTTCTTATCCCGATGTCCGCTGGTTTTATCAGTTATGGATATAAAATATCATGGGTTCTGTAAATATGACAAAATATTCTTGTCTCTATGATCCCTTTGCCTGCATAAATAGGAACTCAGCACTCTTGAAATCATTCCTAGTTACCTATGTGGGTTTTCCACAAGGGTTTTGTAAGTGCCACAAGAGATGTTTGGTGCCTCCCATGCTCTTTCTCTCTCTTATTCCACTTCCCACTTTACTCGTCATCTATATGTCAACCGTTCTATTGTAATAAAGATAACACACATAGAAGAGTTGCTGGGAATTATTCCATAGGCTAGATACATATTTGGTCATTCAGTCCTTACAGCCATATTATCAGGTAGGTTCTGTTATGATCCCCGTTTTCCAGATGAGGAAACTGAAGTCCAGAGACGGGCCATAAAGAACTGGTGGAACCCTGTCTTTGCCTTTCATCACTTTGCTGTTTGCATGTTGTAGTCATGTTAGAGTTGACTTTAAACTCTGTGGGTGAGAACACAGGTCTTGCATGAGTCAGACCTGGGTTCGAGTCCTAGCGTAGCCACTTGCTTACTGTGTAACTTTGACAAATTACTTAACTTCTTTGCCCCCTCCATATCCTCATCTCTGACTGAAAATAAAAGCAGTGCTTGCCTCATCAGATTTTTGTAGGTATTAATTAAAACAGTACATGTAACAACGTGGAGTCCTTGACCTGTTGTAAGCCTGCAATGAATGTCAGCTCTGAAGACAATAGCAGTAATCCCTTTTTATACAAGTGCCCTTTTTATTGATTAGCAAACTGAGGCTTGGAGGAGTGAAAAGCTTGCCCAAGTTTAAACAGTGTTAAAGAGGCAGAGGCTATGCTTGAAACACAGCGCTGGGATGTCAAAGTCTGAGCTCTTTCCAGCCACACCATATCCAGTTATAGTGTCTTGCTGACTGTGAGCTCCAACAATGCTGAAGACCACGTGGGAAGTGCCATGTGGAATGTGGTTTTGATCAAGAATAAGCCTCTGCCCTGATCTTATAGGCAATCACCTGTGATAAGAGCCACGTGTGAGAAGTTCCAAACGAGTGGAATAAATGACGAGTGACTGGATTACTGAGCAGAGCGGGGCCAGGTGACTGGGAGCACAAATCATTTCTGGGTAGTCTCAAACCGCTGGCCGAGAGCCTACATCTTCATTTCACCTCTTGCTGTGGAACTCTTGTTTTTCTTTAAACCCATGAGTCCAACTCCACGAGTAACATAATATCATGTAAATGAGGGTAATCTTGGAAGGCAGGCTGCTTGTCATACTGTAGTTGCTTTGTTGCTGTAATGAAAACCACATGCTTCCTGGTATTTTTAGACTAGTTAATATTAGCAGGTCAGCAGTATTTTTATTTAGATATTGCAATTCCAGCTGCGCTTCCTCTAGTTACTTCGAGAAAATTCAGAATTTCTACCAAACCATAAGCTTTCAGAAGAGTGGAAAATCAAAAGAAAACGACTAACACTTCCCTTCAGCTTTTCTGGTTCACACACGGAGTTTGTGCTTGCTTTCTTGAGTCTTTGTGACGGGCCCAGGGGTTTGCTTTCAAAGAATGGTGGGCAAATAACAAGGTCGAATAAAGGATGAGAAATGACTTGAGTTTGTCCTGAGGGCAAGAGAAGAGAGTAGAGGAGAGGGAAGAGGGAGGAAAAGGGGATAACTAACTACGTTGCTGAGTTCTTGAAATTTACTGGCATGGTATGTTTTTTTTTATTGCTGTTTTTATTGTTTTGAGAAAGGTAAGATCATTCCATTCCATTCTTGAGTCCTCCTTGGAGTCATTTGAAATCTCTAAATTTGCTTCTTTTGAGGAAGGTTTTTATTTCTTGGGAAAGGTCCTTAAATTACTTTCCTCCTCGAATGTATCACTTCTTCCCCATCCAGCTTTGAATATCTGACGTCTCTGAGGCTAGCGGAATAAAAATGCCACTTTTCGCTCCCTCAAAAGAAATTGCAACAGGACTTTGACTTGGAATGTAATGATGTCATTAGGAGCCATAATCTCAATCTTTAAGGTAGGTCTTGGACCTAAGGGGTGATTGATGGGCCTGCTCTGCTCTGCCCAGCAGACTGAAGGAGAAGTGGATAAAAGATAGGAACGCCCAGAGTCCTTCATAACAATATTAAGGCCGAAGACCTTTCTGTGAAGGATCAGGTCAGTTTGTGCCAGGCCCATGCGAACAACAGCTTAAACCCTCTGTTTGTAGAGGGCAGGGCGGATGGGATTATGCTTTGAATGTTTCCTTTTTTGTAACCAAAGTCTTGGGAATGTGTTGAGCCCAAGAGCTGTACACAGGAAACTGCTGAATTTTTCTCACCACGACCACCTTAAAAACATATTCTCTCAATCTCCTTAGCCTGTCCCCTTCTGTCGTCCTGTCATTTTTCAGGTAAAAAAATAAAATCTTATTTGATAATTTTGACTCTTTAAGAATTAAAAGACCCAATAGAGTCTAAAAGAAAACTAGTCTTAGATCTAATTCAGAAAATTTCCCCTTCCTACAGCCAAGGCCTGGCCCTTGGCTGGGGGTCCGTAAATGGACCCCCATGGGGAAGGAGGACCTAGCTCATTATTCTTGCCAACTCACTCTCCCCACTTTAGTTGGCTTTTGCTACATTTAGTTTCTCCAGAGTTGGGGAGTGGGGGCCACAGGGGAAGAGGAAAAATAGTTTTTTCATGGAGTTGACGTTCTTTGTGATTCTCTCTTGACTGGTATGGACAAGGTGTTGGGCCTTTTGTGACATTTTTTTCGTGATGTGCATTTATTTGTGGGTTTTCTGCACTGGGACTTTTGCACTGTACTAGTTCCTGAGTTGGTGATATGCTCTTCAGCCGACTCCTTGTCACCCACTTACTTTCACCTTTCCATCAAACTTCTGTCCCGGTGGTCGTATCTGAAACCTCTTACTGTTGAGGTCCTACTGCTCTGGAATGCCCCCCCTTGAGGGTAGCATCCTTTAAAGATGTCTCAGGATACATTCCCTGGTGGCCAGTAGGCTCACGAGGCCTCCTACATTCATGCCCCGCCCACCATGCCTCTTGGGCAGTCCCAGGCAGGCTCGCACCCTTAGCAGTTGTCTGTGCATGAGGCAGGCTGTGTCTGTGTTCCTTGATGTCCTCAAGCCTTCAGGGACACCTGACAGGCTCCCCCGGGGCAAAATGAGAATAGCCAAGTGATCTCTATTCCTATGAATTCCCATCAACAAGCTCCCTTTGGGAATTTCAAGTCTCAAGCACCCAGATCAAGAAGCAGAATATTACTAGAACCCCCCAAAACACCCCTTTTGTTCCTTTCTAACCCCTGTGGCCTTCTATCATCATGACATAGTCTCCTTCTATATAGCCTGGAGGCAAAAAGCCAGTTCGGCCACCTTTTAGTGAGTTTTGAGCAGGTCCCTATAAGATTGAGGAGGGAGGTGCTTTACCATTTCTTGCTTTTATCTTAGCAGATTCCCAGCAGGAAAAGTTCCATTTGCACCCAGTGGAAATCTGTAAGTTAAAAGTTCACGGGGAGTGAGCTTTCTGGGCTGATTTTACTTTGAGACTCCCTCATGAGTCATTCAGAAAAATATTTCCAGATTGTACTATCTCTGGGAATCGGTATTTGTTTGCAGAATGCCTGTGACTATGGGTATGGTTGCTTCAACAATTACTTGCTAGATACACAGAAAAAGTAATATACAGGTCCGCATGGGTGGGAAAGGATGTGTAGCTGTAGCTAAAATGTATTTTGCATTTTTTTTGCTAAGCTCTGTTTCATATGCATTTTAACTCTTATATCTTCACTCTTTGTAAAATCTGACTGTTATCACTGTATCAGAAATACGGGGGCTGAGGTTTAGAGAGGTTCAAAAACATTACCAAGGTCACACAGCTGGGAAAAGCCGAGCCATGCTCACCTGGTCACCTGGCTTCAGAGGCTCTGTTCGTACCTGCGGCACCCCGACTGGTGACTGCCCCATGAATGGTCTTCGACTTTCCCAAGGCTGCCACTGGGAAGGTGATGGCTTCCAGGTCAAGGCCATAACTTTCGGGTAGTGAGTTATATTTTCAAAGCTTGATGCCACTACTCTACTAAATGGGAAGAATAAGGGATTTAGAGAAGAGAAAGCCTTTTTGGGAATAGTCTTGTGCCCATGATGGGAACTCCATGAGAAAAGTCTCCCGTTTTGATGCTTCTTCCTTAGGTCATGGGTAGAATCATGAGCAGTGTCCAGGTTTAAGTTTTGTATGGGCAGAATGTGTTGTTGTTTCCTTGAATTACCCCAGTTGTCCAGACAAGCCCACTCTACTCCTTTGTGGCGACAAAATGTGAAATGAAATGTCCAGGCGCTTGACTGAAGTGTGGTCAGCCCCACATCAAGAACGATGAAGTGCCCATCGAAGGGGTGTTTATCTGGGATTTCCCAGTGGTGATCAAAGGGCGAGGATGAGGGACCCATGGCAGAGCAGGAGGGAAAAGAAGACACTCAAAAGCAAGTTCTAGGTAGAGAAGTGATGTGAAATAAATCTCCCCTTCCAACACGTTCTCAGAAAATCCGACCCATGTGAAGGGAGGGAGAGGAAAGGAGGATACTTAGGGGAGATCTTTCTTCAGTAAAGACCAAAATGAGTTGGTCACAGGGTTTTAAAGACAGCAAGTCAGAGTGAATCTTGTGTATCATATTGAATGGGGTTTGGCAAAAACGGGATTGAGGGGCCTGCTGGATCCGTGAAGGCAGGCGGCAGGCAGGCGGCAACTTTTGTTTGGACCCTGCCTGGAGTGTTACAGATGAGGGGTAGGTGGGGCTCAGAAGGAAAGCGAAGGGGCCTCTGCTTCAAGGAAAAGGTGGAGTCTGGGCTAAGGGGGTGTGGCGTGACAACTGCAAGTGTTAGGCACAGCAACTTGGAAAAATGTCCCGGAGAATGTTCTAATATATTTGACTTCTCATGCTGAGGAGCATGCAGATAGACAGCAGGACAACATTTACTAGTCTCCATTCACTTCACAAATATAGGATGGGGCAAAAGCAGGGTTACAGTTGTGAGGACACAAAACACAGAGTTTATTCTTATGTTATTATTTATTAATGATTTTATTATATGCCATACAAACAACCGTGGCCCTACTTTTGCCCCACCCTGTATATATTCAATGCTTCTCGTGTGTCTGATCTTGCACTAAGCCCTGGACACGCCGTTCCACAGGCCGGGGTGGAGGGTGATCTGGGGAATCAACACAGTGGCGCAGTAAGTGTTTTGAGATGGGGTATGCACAGGTGTTCTAGGCTCCTGGGAGGGCCCACGGCCCGGGTTTCCACTGGGGGAGCTGATGTCAAAGAAGACACCCTGAAGAAGGTGGCATCTCTAGGGAGGCCTGTAGGGTGAGTCAGTGTCAACCTGGAAAATGGGGATGGGTCAGGGAGATGATGGGTTTTCAGGCAGGTGAACCTCAACTCGAGTAAGATCCAGAGGGAAAAGGGAGACCTGAGTGGCTTGATATGGGTAGAGAGAAGACTGTGTCAAAGGAAGTGGCTGCACCTGAGGCAAGGGTCGGCACAGACGATGGTGGCTTTTATAGCTGCCCTATGAGGTAGCACTGTCATGTTTCAGCTGAGACCACTGAGCAAGTTAAGCAACTTGCCCCGAGCCCCACAGTACAGGCGGCAGGTCTGAAACTGGATCTAATATCCGCTTCATCACAAACGGGGCTTTTTTGTTAGTCCTTAATCTCTTTTTTATTTTGGGAAAGTATAATTCAAATTTGTACCCAAATAAATAACATGCCTATTTCCAATAGACTCCTCTGCTCCATTTTGACCCAGAAGTCATTGCATTCTCTCAGGATTAAACAAGTTGAAGTGTATTAAAAAAATATTCATTCTTCCCTGATCCTGATGGAGGCAGCAAATCACCAAGAACTGGGCTGGTTGCACAGGCGAAAAGTCGCTGTGCAGAAAAGCCTGGAAGAGCCAGCCCGCGTTTGTTTTCAAGTGAGAGTCCACAGAGCAAAAGGCACAGCAGTTTCTTTCATAAAAATTTTAAAAGGACTAATTTGTCTGTGGCCTTGGTTGATTAGGGTTAGACCTTGGTTGATTAGGGTTAGGAACTTGACATGATAAGGCTGAATATGTCAGCGAAATCTATGCTTGCCGACTGGTCCGTGCTTCTCGCTGGGTTTTTCCAGTTCTGACTTTCCTGGATCTAGTCCTTGCAAGCTGCAAGTTCGTTTAAGTTTTGGTTTTATTGTGTATTCTCTCTCTTCCCAATGTGAGACAAAATCTGGCATAATTGTGGTATTTAACCACCAATAAATGAAAAATAAGGTTCATTAAAAACTACACCTGTTGTTATCACTCATAAGAACTTATAGTACTTATGACTGGATGGCTGTCTGCTTGGCAAGCATTGATGAGTCTTTCCATTTCATCACAGGCCTTTGGATTTCAGTCACTCTGTGTCTCCATCCCTGTGGCACGGCTGACCCTGGCTTGTCTTGGACAAGATTGAGAAATAAGCAAAGAATGCCCTGGGGTTTGTCAACCCTCTTTTTCTTCCTCTCCCCATAAGGCTTCATACCCAGTGCCTCAGGTGCTCAGTACCACATTGTTTCTCTCTTCTCTCCCATCAAAATGATGACCAAAAATCTCAAGCTTAATTATTGGTAGAGAGAAAGGAGTAATGATTGTTGCTGATGATAAGAGGAGCATACACGTACATGTGCAGACTATATGCAAGACACATGGTGCTCAGAGTTTTATATACCTTGATTCAACGGGCTACCACCGTAAGTCTATGTGCTAACAAATACCATTATTTCTCTATGTTACAGACAGATGGGCTTACATGCCCAAGGTCACACCATTAGACTGTGGCAGAGCATGATTTGAACCCAGAAAGTCTGGCCTTGCCCATGTGCTTAGACATCACACTGGGAGAACGGGAATGATTCATTAACCAGGATGTTGTAGGCACTGGGCCAGACACTGTAACATATTTTATTTAACACTCCTAACTACCTCCTGATATAGGATTTTATAACCCCAGGGTACAAAAAGGAAGACAGAAAGCATGTGACTTGCCAAGATTTCGTAACTAGTCAGTGGCGGGATGGGAACTGGAGCCGCTGTCTGAATGATCGCCAGTTCCATGTTCTGCCCACTACAGCGTTCCAGGGTCCAGATCGTCAGTCACAGGGTAAACGTGTCTCCTCATATTTTGTACTTTAAATAGTGTCAGAGTATTAAGTTAGGTTATTGAAGCTACGGTCATTTGGGGTGGAACTTTGGGTACCAAGCAGGAGGTAGGAGAAACGCTTTATTTCAGGTTGGGGAGAGTGGGCACTGAGACTTTCTTAGAGGCAGGCAAGTGGCCACTTGGCCATCCTAGCACGCCAGCCTCACCTAGAAGCTTTTTCTCTTCAGTTTATCTGACTCACTTGACTCTCTTCACCCCAGTCATTCACAGCCTCCCCAAAATGGCCATGTCTGAAACTAAACTCGCCTTCCTTTATTCCTATCTAGGCGTACAGCGTCACCTAGCCTAGAAACACCCCTTCTCCTTCACCTGTCACATTTAATCAGTCCTTGAGTTCTATAGATTCTTCCTTTTACAGACATTTCAGGTTTATTCTCTTAATCCTCATCACTCATCCCGTCTTTGTTAGGTCATTCATCATTGTTCACCTACATTACCACAGTTGTTTCCCAAGTGACCTCCTCATTCCTAGCTTCTCTCTTCTGTAATGTCCCATCATTGCTGCCCCTAGTATAATTGCTCCAACATGGAAATCTGGTCATGTCGCTTCCTGGCTTAAAATCTGTCAGTGGGAGACCCTAAACACTTACATAACATTTCCTCAAACATCAAGCTATGGTCTTTAATACTGTATTTTTGGGTTTGATGGGGATCTCTTGGACATTAAAAAAGATCCTTTTCTAATTTTCGGGACAGTTTAAAATTTAAATAGATGCATTTTACAGGTCATTTGATGACCACTTGTAAGCTGGAGCCAAGTAGCCCTGTTTTTATTGTCACAGGCTATTGAGAAAAGAATAGAGATAAACCTGACACATAGACAAGGTGAGTGACAGCCGTGTGACATCACCACAGTGTCTTTCAATGGCAGTTTCACGCTGGTTTGACCAGAAAGAAGGGGTGGGAGAGTTGAGTCATTATTTCGCACATGGTCATGGACACACACTGGATTTAAAATAAGGCACGCATTTTTAGTGACTGCCACATTCACATGCTACCAGCCATTTTGTTTCAGTTAAACAACATTCCTTGCTGCGTGAATTTTGTTGATTTGCATTGTATTGGGTGTTACTTTGTGATTTTGTTTTCGTTGTATTCTTGTATAAGGGTTATAAACACTGGGAAGTTATACCTGGTTTGTGTTTGTATATATTTAAATAATGTTATGCTAAGAATAAGTTGCCAATACTTATTTAGCAATTTTTTTCTTTGATTGTAGATCCATAGAGTTGTTCATACCCAGGCTCAGGAAATATTGACCTATAGAATTTAATGCGAGCTCCTTAGAGCAGCACTGAGAGCCTTGGGGTCTGGGCTCTACCACGCTCCAGCTTCACTGTGGTGCCTTCCCTCTACGCCGACTCCTCCTTGCTTGACTAGAGTTCCTTGGCAGTAGGGGCAATATTTTGTTCATAGTTGTACCTATATACCTGACAATGAATGAATGTTTATAGAACAAACAAATGAAGGAATGGCCATGTGATGGAAGGCAAGAGAAAGAGGAAGGAGGTTGTTCCACAGACGGAAAGGCCAACCCCTGACATTGCTGTAAAATAATAAAGCTCCTTGTTTGACTCTGGGCTGGGATACCTTCCAGCCTCTTCTATCTCCTTAGCCACAATCTTACTAAGTCATTACAGGGAGGGAGAGAGCAAGGGAGAGAGAAAGGGAGAGAGAAAGGGAGAGAGGGAGGGGGAGAGGAGAGGAAAAGAAGGAGGGAGGGAGGGAGGGAAGGAGAGAGAGATTCAAAAGCAACGCGCCCAGGGGAAGGGCAGATGCAGCTTGTACCCCGTGGGAGAGTGTCATCTCCCCATAGTCTTTTCAACTTGGAATTTCTCAGAAGATCAAAGAGAAACTACTAGTCCCATAGAATACCAACTGCTCCCCCCTCCTTTTTTAGCTTCAAAAAGAATAATTCATTTACACAGACTTTTATGTGTACTTCATGTTTAGTCCAGGAAGTATTTGCTTTAAATATTTGTGCATGAGAATGTGAGTTCAGATCAGCGGACGATCAGGGTCTGACAACTGGCTGCAGAGGGGCCAGTAACTTCGCAAACAAAGCCGTGCGGCTCATCGTGATCTCCAAGACCACTGTTAGTTTCAAAATTCTATGTTCATATTTACTAAGTGACAATCAACTGCAGAGGGTCTTGCTATACTCCTATTCTCATAAGGGGGATTTGGGTGCACTGTGCAGCCAATCTTACCCACTGAAACAGAAAAACTTATTTTTCTTTCCCTCCCTCCCATTCAATAATTGCTTCCTGTGTCAGGCACTGTACTAAGTCTGTCTAGCCATCCACCCAGACACAACAAAATTATGAAACAGGTTCTTGTTATATCTGTATAAAACTTTACATGGAGAGAATTTGGCTGTGACAGCAGAGGGTGTCAGCCTTGGTCCTTTCCCTAGAGATTTGCCTTTTGAGGCTGCATTTGGGTCCTCCCAGCTCTGTGTCTGGAGCAAGTAATTTACCTCTTTTAACCTTAGATTTTTCCTCTATAAAATAATGATGACATAACATCTGCTCTTTTCTTGCATGAGGTACAGTGATGAGGATTAAAATTAAAATGAGATAGTCTATGTAAAAGAGCTTTGTCCGCTGTATAAAGTATTAAACAACTGTATGGAGGCTTACTGTTCTTAGCATGGCTCCCCGACCCCCTCTCAAGAACACTGCATCCTCCATAAAGGAAAGCCATTATCTAATTAAGGCAGTAGCTTCATACTGGTCAAAGGCCATGGTGGACACCTTCAATCACTCTCCTGGACAAAGGGATTCAGGACCAGGCTTGAGCATGGACGTCTCTGGACAGAGGCAGGCCGCCACTGCTGCTGGGAGGACAGGTCCGAAGGGCGTGCTCTCTAAATGGAGGGGGTCATGATGTGGAGGCCCCATTTTTGTCTGGGATTCTGAGCCACATGGATCAATGGAAAACAACCACACGTGAGCTAAGATTGCTGGTGTCCTCTCCCGGAGTACCTCCCTATGGACGGCAGTTGTTCAAAAGAATTGAACAAGTTTCTAGAGGTTTTCAGTTAATTGCATTTTCTCACTGCACCCAGATGATAAGACAAAGCCACCCTCTGTCTTCTGGAAGCTGCATGTAAACACCTTGCTTTATTTAAATCACAGTGACAGCTTGGTTATTTCTTTAGTTATGCACTACCTACCCTCCCCACCTTCAACCTCACAGCTGCTTTGTGGTGTGTCTGCCTGCAGGTAGAAATGCATTATTGGGGAGGAAATATTACTGCTTCCTATGACATAAATATCCACTTTGTTCCCTGATTCCCTGTCTTGAAGAAATGCTCATTTCTTCTCTAAGGGAAGAAACCTACCCTGTTAGTAATGGGTAGCACTTTCCTCACTGCCATTTTAGACCTCACATTCAGGCTATTCATTCATTCATTCATTCATTCATTCATTCACTCATTCATTCATTCATAAACTCATCACATAGTAATTGAGGGCCTACTATGTGCCAGACATTGCCCTAAGTGCTTATAATAGAGCAGTGAACAAAAGAGACAAGGGCCCTGCTTTTATGGAACTTATATATTTTATGGAGAGTATACAGTCAATAAATTAAACAAATGCATGTATAAGACAGCTTCAGATAGTGAACAAAATAGAATGACATGATAGGGAATGACCAGGGAGGAGTGTATGTGGGAAGGCCTCCCCGAGGAATTGCCCTGGAGCTGACTGACCTCAGAGGACAGGGATCTGCCATCGGTGGATCTGAAACAGCGTTGCATGTTAAGGGAACATCCAGTATGAGGGTGAGAAAAGGCTCATCTCACTTGCTGGGAAGCTAGAGTTGGCTTTGCTGGTGCTGAGAACAGCTGGGTGTCTAGATTCCCAGGCCCGTTTTTTGCTCTCTAACATGCACTAGTGAAAGCCCACGAGTTTGAGAGGAGCTATCTGCGTCTCTGCTGAGTCCCCCTCTCTCACAGGGCTCTCTCCAGCAAAAAGAATCACCCAGATTGCATAGCTGGTTTCACGTCACTGCCTTTCCTCAATCACGCATTTTTAGCTAAGCCTGTGCAACCTTTGCTGGGATCTATGTCTACGAGGCTCACTGAAGCCAACATCAGCACACAGTTAGACTTCTTAGCTACGACTAATAATAGAAATCGTGGCCTTTAATCTTCAGACACAGACCTCATCCTGGGAACTTAAAAGGAGACCGATGGAATGTCCGTTTACAAAAGGGCACCTGTGTATGTGAGAACAGACCAGCCTTCTGGTTTGCACTGATGGACTTAATCAAGAAGAGAGGGAAAAACTTCCTTTACAAATCAGTGATACAGGAGCAAGCTTCAGATAGGGAAATTATTTGCTAGATGTTAATAGCAATCCTTCTTGCAATGTAACACCCCCTGAGTGCATTTCGTGGAAGTTCTCCCACATGCCTAAACAAAATTGCCCTGGGACATGACCCCTCTCTATCCTTTTCCCATTTTGTGCTCACCTGCCTTAGGAGTACTTGAAGTGCACAGCGCCCACTTTCCCCCACATAATGGAATTAAAAGGTATAAGGAACAGAAGAAAATATGCAACTCATATTAAACAAAGCAGGTGCTGCAAATACACAAGATTTCTCAGCCTACTGCACTGCAGGGGCTTGTTCATCTCGTTGACAC
Source organism: Mormoops blainvillei (assembly GCA_004026545.1). Lineage (NCBI taxonomy): Eukaryota > Metazoa > Chordata > Mammalia > Chiroptera > Mormoopidae > Mormoops > Mormoops blainvillei. Next base: position 62,571 of record PVJD01003611.1, read on the forward strand.
GTAATGCCATGGTCCTTGCTGCCTCCTTGTCAAAACCACTCAATGAGCTGACTTTGCTCTTCTGTAAGTTCTGTGCCGTGCCCATCCCTCTTACAATTTGTTGCTCGTTTCTCCTTCAGGGCTAATCTGACATCATTCATTTACTCATATTTATGACATCTGTATTAAGCATCTACTACAAGCCTGCAGTGTGCTAGGCTTGGGGAATATTAACCGATTCACTGTTACCGACAAGCTAGAGCTAAGTAGGGCTCTGGTCCACGTGAAGCTTGACGTTTGCTAAGGCTCGCAGGCAAATAGGCGAGAGTGATGTGGGGTGCCAGGTACTTTGACAGAAATAAAACAGGAAGTATGGGAGCAGAGGCGAGAAAGGAGGAATGCTACCACTTTGAAGAGGGGTAGGAAAGTCTCTCTGCTTCTGCTGGTCTCATCCTCTAGGGCTTGCCACCGCCTTTCCTTTTTTCTGCCGTAGGGGAGCCACAGGCCACAAATCAACGGTGCCCATCTGGTCGACTCTCAGCCACGTGACCAGTTGGAAGTCATCATCTTTTTACGTTTCCTGTCTGGTGAATCCCTGCTCCGCATCATTTTTGCCAAACCAAGCTTCACTCCCAGCCTCCTCTGGCCATGCCCACAAGATATGACCAACAGTTTCCTGTTTATAGGAACACAGGGTTACTGTCTCAGTGGCACAGGGATTTCGGTTCATTCACCTGGGAGTTATGATGCCTCATGCTCCTTGTGACGTATCTAGGTTAAAGGCTTAGGAGGAGAGTTTCGTGGCTATGGGGAAAATTCTCTCTCTACAGCTAACAAGCCTATATGGGAATAATACCAGCTCCTGAGGCTTCATTAGATCTGAGCTCTAACGAGAGGATAAAGGGTAGAACAATATTAAATCAGCTATTCAAATGAGGAGATTGGCATGCATTTCCAAGCCCATGACCTGGCATACTTGCTAGAATTTTAATAATATAAACTGTGATCTTTAGCACTCTTATTATAAATTGACTTGCTACTGTGAGCAAGAAAAAGGCTTTAATACAATCTATTTGATATTTCTGGGGTGGGGGTAAGATTTTTTTCAAGGTGAATAGTGTAGATGTCTGTGCCAACCACCACAACTCTTCTCTTATTCTTTGAGATTCTTACCCAGCCCGTGTCAAAGGCAATGAACTAGGAGTTCACGCCGTTGTATTCTAGGGACGCTCTTTCTTTTACAGAATCATCATGTTGCTGAGCTACCCAGCGGTCAACCATTGGCTTGAGACTGAAAATTTATCAGGTTTTGGTGTTATTTCTTCTTCCACACAGATTTCAGAGGCAAACTCCCTCTCCCTCTTTGACTCAGGCCTCATCTGATAACCAAACACAATAGAACTGGCTGAACAAAAACCTCAGACTAGGGCCTGAGTCATCTTAGATAAGGGCCCCAGAGGGCTGAGGACTTGGCCCGGGTGCCTTGTCATCCGCAGCCGTGCTGAGAGTGTCCTCAAAGAATCCCTGGCCTCGAAGTCCTCCCGCTGGTCTTCTCCAGAGCTGGCCGTCGTTTATTTTATATATAATTATTATTGGATATTTTTCATATTACCCAAATAATATGTTCCCTGTGGGACAGTAAATAATAAATAAAGGCCAAAAGCGAAAGAGCAAAATAATCAGTAATTCCAGCCTTCTCGGGCTGTGAATGCGCTTGCTGATCGCCGTCCTCCCGGACTCTTCGGTGCACATGTCGCACGCATTGTGTGTGAGTGTGTGCGTGTGTGCACAGTTTTAAATGTCCATCTGCTACACGTGTTGCTTGATAATTTATTTTTCGCTGTTAGCTCCTCATTATGGACCCTTTTATATTACTACATATTCTATATTATTTTAATGGATGCAATTCATTATATATGGAGATTTAATTAAACCTCTCTTTGTGAGATATTTAGAATTTCCAGTTTTCACAAGTCAATGATAAACATTCCTCACAGAAAAATCTTTGCAAAGACTCTCTAAGTGTTTATCTTCAGGAACATTTCTCTGGGTCAAGGCCAATTTGGATGTCTTAGTCCATTTGGGTTGCTATAACAAACACCATAGTCTGGGTGGCTTATAAACAACAGAAATTTATTTCTCACAGTTCTGGAGGCCAAAAGCTTGATATCAGGGTGCCAGCATGGCTGGGTTCCGATGAGAGCCTTTTTCTGGGTTGCAGACTGCTGACTTCTCTCTGTACTTTGCATCGTACAGAGCAGAGAGCAGTAACTTCTCTCGTGACTTGTATAAAGGTACGTATCCCAGCCGTGATATTATCTAATCTTAAAACCTCCCAAAGGCCCCCTAGTATCATCACATTGCAGGACAGGGCTCTGACATGAATTCTGGGGGGACACAAATATTCAGTCCATAACACTGGGTAACCTAGGATGAGATAGATTCATAGAATCATGGTCTGTTCAAGAGGAAACAGTAATCCTCTGTTTGCTAAAATACAAATTAATAATAGTAAAACCTAATCCAACTCGTCCTTCTTCTCTTGACTATCCCTATCAATCTACAAATGCTTGAAGAGCTCCAGAGATGGGTGCTCATTATGTTCATATAGCTACTTATAACCCACAAATGGTTTCACATATTTTATTTTAGGCTAAAATTAACCTACAGGGTAGATCTGATATTGGCTTTTCTTTTTTTCACATGAGATGATATTGAATCCCAGTCACTCATTTCATGTTAGTTCCAGCTCCCTTGTTAAGGTTCTTTGCTTGTGTGTAGATGCAGCAAACCTATTCTCTAGTCCACCAGCCAGTCCTCCCTGAATGTCCTTGAGGGGGTAAGCTAAGTGAGTTTTGAACTGGGGAACAGGGAGTATGAAGGGAGGCCATGAGATCCAGAGCAAGAAGGGCCTCCCAAAATACACCTGGTGGTGCCAAATGTCATTGTCGGGTTGGTGACATGCCTATTTCTGACTTTGGGCTAGACACAGCCCAAATTTATCATTGTGATAAATGTACTTTTATATCATCTTATTGTATTCTTATTATTAAAGTATCAAGAAAATGAACACACAAAGATCACTGTGGAGAGAAGTCAATCTAGATGTGCTTATTTCCCTTTTGTTTCTGATGTTTTGCTTGATTTCCCTTCATTTGAAGTCGCTTCTCTGATGTCAGAGAGAGAGCATTTGCCTGATGACCTCCACCAGAAAGCTATCACAGAAGCGGCACTCCTCAGACACTGAGCACTGAGGAGCACACGGTGGAGGGCGAGGCAAAGGGCAGCCAACTGTCTGGGAAACATGCTTTGGTTGAAGGACTAGTGGGCAGGGTGCCCTCTTGTGGAACTCTGTTTATTGTCTAATCTGCCTGGCAACAACAGGCTTTTGTAGATCTTTAAACCAATGGCTATTTTTTCTCCTGGTGAATTTGTGTTTGTGGGGATTCCTAGAAGATTCTAAGTACAATTCCTAGATGCTTTTAATACGCACCAAGAATTTATAAACTCAAATCAATGTGCATTTCTACAGGTTGCTTGCTTGCTTGCTTGCTTGCTTTTAGAGAACCAGATTAATTATGAATTGTCTCCCAAACTGGCATGTTGCGTAATTATTTTTATATTTTGCTATAAAGCCTTACAAAATATGGTTTTGCAATTACATTAAAAAAAAACAAAACAAAACAAAGGAAGCCTACCTCTCCCACCTGGGTAGGATTTAAGCAAAGCCCAGGCAGTTGGGGGTTATTTTTAGTCCTGATTAATTATTATGCAAGATAATACCAAGTTCAGCAGCTTACTTGGAGGAGACATGACAGCTGGGCTCTCAGGGCAGCCTCAGGTCAAAGCCGACATCTTTACAACAAAATGGTGCTCTCCCCACCTCTGGGGCGGGGGGGAGTGCAGGGGTGGCACTTTCTATGACACTGGTGTCAGCTTTGCCAGCCCAGAGCTAGTGAGTAGAGGACAAACTGCTGATTCAGGGGCCTGCAGACATGGTTGATCTCACTGCAGTGAAAATAGGTCACTACTGACACATGGCAGTAAGCCAAAAAACTGCGGCCAGGAGCTCTGAACCTTCCACTGGTGGCAAGATGGCAAGATCCATTTTATTAGAGCTTCAGAAAGTAAGTGATCTGCTTGAATTTGTTTACAACAACCACAGGCTTGCAGAGCTCACTCGCTTAGATTCTGATCTCTCTCCTGCTTTGCCTTTATTTTTGTTAACCATTCAAGTTGTTTATTGTTTCAGTTTATCCCCTTTCCATTCCCACACACTAAAATAACTCTGTAGCCCTTGCTTCTTTATTTGAACAGCTGAGCAGATAGGATTCTTCTTCCCCCAACCGCCCCCCATCCCCACACACTCCCCTCTGCTGTACCCCAAGTGGCAGGGAACAGAATGGAGACAAAGCAAGGGTGACATTACCCTCTCTGATTCCTTATATGTTGACACGGAACCGGTTCTGGCCAGTCTAATCCATACCACACTGACCTTCATGAGTGCACCCATCTCTGTGATTCTAGAAAGTGTCTGCTGTTACCAGTATGGGATAAAATAGTATTTTTGCTTCATTTCGGATAGTGTTGCTCGGGATCAGTGTCTCCTTTCACTCTCAGCAGTTCTCTAAGACGAGGAGTGGAACTGTGGAGAGGAAGGCTGGGAACTGCTTATGGGTCCTCCACACAGGCCTGGGGGAACTCATGGGAGGGCTTAGACCAGAGATTTCCAAATGAAAATGACCTTCGAGCAACCTTTTGCAGGGCCTGTTAAGACCCAGATTTCTGGGTTCTACCTCCTGGGTTCTGATTCGGTAGATCTGGAAGAGGGGCCTGGGACTGCGTATTTCTAGACAGTTCCCAGGTGACCACATTTCAAGAAACACTGGCTTAGGCAGGTCAACAGTGGCCTCCGCACTGTCCCCACAGAAGCAACTTCCATGTCCCAGAGCTTCTTCCATTAGACGGCGAGCAGTTTCTGGGGAGGGAACCGTGCCTCACTGATCTTTGAATCTTCGGACTCCAGCATAGTGCCTGACACAGACAAAGGGTCCATTAGATGGTTGTTGAATTAATTAATTAATGACTGAATCCTATCAATTGATCTTAAAACAGAAGCAAGTGTTCTGAAGGCCTGGGATTACCTTAAATGGGATATTGATTGCACTGAATATAAATGATTAAGTCACTGAAATTACTATTAAAAACACAATGGAGTAAGGAGAAATTAGACCATATAGTCTTCTCAGGCCTGTCCAGGTTGAACACATAGAGCTGGGTTGTAGGAAAAGGCTGGGCAGAGGAAAGGTGGGTCATCACATTTGACAAGGTGTTTTATCCATAATTAGTAGAAAGGGACAGAAACCTTCCACAACGATCAAGCAGGTGACCTGACAGCTCCCCTCTGGAGCTCCACTTGTCCTCCCATGTGCTGACTCTCCCAGGGTAGGGCAGGAAGTGGTTCTTATGTCAGAGAAGGGTTTTCAGCGTGGCTTGTGTTTTGGGGGCTGTTGCACATGCTGGGAACAAATGTGTAACCCCTAGAGATCAGCTCCTAGGACACAGCAAATCTGTGTGTTCATTCATTTAGATGGAAATGAAGGGGGAAAGGAGTTTAAATCTGGTTTGGTCAGACCTGCCCTTCCCCCTGCCATTGCCCTATGACTTTATTCTAGCTGCCCCAGCTTGCCCTGCTCTCATGCCCTACCTCACATTTTGCACCCTATCAGTGCCACAGTGCTGCGTGTTTTCCAGCGAGGGCCACGCTGCCCTCTGCTTCTGGATTCAAGTCGGCCCAAGTCTGGAGAACTCAACGTTAGCATTTATGACCTTACTTAGCAGTCACCTCTTACAGGAGGTCTCTTTAAGTGTCTTTCCTGTGTGTTCGCATAATGCCCTGTGAATACCTCTATCACTCACTCATTTATTCATTCAGTGATTACCTACTGAGTTCCTGCTATGTGCTAGTCACTGGAGATACAAGAGGTGCCTCTTTCTTGTCCTTAAGTAGGTTACTGTCTATGAGGGGCTACAGATGTGCAAACAAGCAACTGTAATGCAAAGAGCAGAGTCCTAAGATAGCAGTAAGCCTTGGGTGCTGTAGAAAGGGACACACAAAAAGGGCACTTAACCCTGACTTGAAGTGTCAAAGAGGGTTTTCTAGATGAAATAATATCCTAGTAAAGATCTAAAGGGTTGAATAGAATTTAGCCAAAGAGATGGGAGAAGAGCATACCAGGAGGGGAAAAGCATTCGCAAATCACGTAGACATCTGTTTATATGATTGGCTGTAGACCATGGATTTGGGTGCTAGGATTAGGTTTCATTCATTCGTCTAGTCCCAGCTCATAGCCAATACCTGGCACACATATGGCAGACATCCAAGGAAATGTTCACTGATTAAATGAATGAATGAATGAACCTTTGCTAAGATGGCTGGCAATGGTAGTAACGAATAACAACAGAAGGTGATGATTCTTAGAAAGTGAATATTTGTTGGCTCGGTGGCTCTTTATTCCAGTTCTTGTTCACTCCTTCCTATGTGCTTACCAATGGGTCAGCGGACATGAAAGTTCCATGGGCTCAATCTTACCGTTTACTGCAGCACAGATGGACCAGGGGGTATTATGTGAAGTGAAATAAGACAGACCGAGAAAGGCAAATATCACATGATGTCACTTATATGTGGGATCTGAAGGACTAAATAAGCAAACAAACAAAACAGAAGCAGGCTTATATATACGGAGAATTGACTGAAGTTACCAAAGGGGAGGGGCGTTGGGGGATGGGTGAACAAGGTGAAGGGATTAAGAAATACATATTAGTAGTTATGAAATAGTCATGGGGAGGTAAAGTACAACATAGGAATATACTCAATAATATTGTAATACTCACGTAAAAAAAACCGCATGGGCTCTATGTGTAGGTGCATTTCATGCCCCGAGTATGATTGTTGATATGGTTTCCATTTAGCAGCTAAATGATCTAACTCAATGCTTTGAAAACAAATGTGCAACTTCTGAAGAGAAGATTGATGAAAAAAAGGTTAGTACTGATAGTACATTTTAACACTGCTTGAAATCTAGAGAAATCAAAATGTGTTTTCAGAGACAGGCCTCTTTCTTTTTTCATGACTAGACAAACACTGATTTTTGTTGTGGTGGATGCTATTGTCAGTTGCCTCCCAAGGTGTGTTCTGCCACTAATGGAACAGTTAGGTACATGTCTACAGGCCCACGCACCTGCCCACTCTTCAGTGAGCTCTGAGTTTCTGAATCACTTTGGGAAAATGGAAAATGATTAACTCAAAGCAATGAGGTAATTTACATTTTCTGAATGAATGATAATTATTGCAGTGCTAATACCTAAGAAATTTGCAGAGTTCATGAAAGAAGTGAAGAGCATTCCTGTATTCTCGGAAATCGCTTTAGTCTCAGGAGCCCTTGCTTAAAGAGTTGGGGAGGCAAAGGAGGCAAGAAGCAGTGAGTGGGAGATTTTCAACAAGTTGGTCGGAGAGTCCTTGCGCTACACCTCGATGGTGTGATTCTGTGGCCTGACAGCTGGCTGCAAACAGATGCTCAGCAAGGGCTCCTGGCTCACCATGGTTCTATGTACCTATGGGCACATGTTAAAATCATCTACAGGGCTTTGAAACATACCTTCACCCTAAGAGTTTGATTTACTGGTGAGGGGTAGAACGCAGGCATCGGTATTTTTTTAAGTTCTCCAAAAGTGGTTCTATTCAAAAGCCAGGATTTTTACTAATGGATCTCGTAAATTAGGGGAGCCTCATGCCAGCTGGGGAATGGCTCCCTGATTTCGAGTTGTTCCCCTCCATGGTCTCTCCCTAGGGACAAGGACATGGAAGGGAGAGAAAGCAAAGAGGAGTAATTAAGGGTTTAATATGATCCTTTTTAAAACCCCAGGTTGGAGAGGTTTTAGGAAACATTGGTTACATGCACCATGATTAGTATTGTTACCCTTGGAATCAAAAGGAGGGTATGAAAAATGAAGAGTTATGATGATAGGGCAATGGTTTTCAGGCAAGACACTTCTTGGAGCTCTTGAAACATGTTTGGCAAGAAACTCACTGATCAGATGAGGGAAACTATAAAGTGAAATTTGATTGTAATGGGAGATAAGTACAGGGGTGATGGGAGTGGGAGGGGTGGGAGCTGGGAAACTAGATATCATATCAGGGAATGAACTGTTATGACATTTACCTGCAGAACAATGGAGCCTCTCAGTGACTCCCGGGAGAAAATGAGAAAGCATTCCAGAGCTAATGCTCACCGGTGTGGATGGTAACATAAGTTTTAAGATCGTCATTTAGAGAACTATATATACTTTAAAATTTTATTATTTTAAGTATCACCAAAACTGTTAGGGTGAGACTTGTAAGTTGAACACTCCTCTAGAGTTCTGCCCCCCTACCCCAAGTTGGAGATTCCCAGGTGTAAAGCTTTCCAACATTCATATATTTTGTTCAAAGCTTTTTAAGGCTCTCAGAATTATACTACAGTGCTCTTGGGGAAAAAGTGTCTTTGTAGAGACCATTCCAGTGACCATTTTAATAATACACCATTAAGTAGTTCTACTTTGTGCCAGTCTCAACGCCCAATTCAAATTCACTTAGAGAAACCTAGGGTCTAGTCCAACAGGTGGCCCTGAATTTCTTTGCTTAACGACCACCTATTCTGAGCTTCCCTTTGGTTCCTCCCAGTGGGAGCAGTTACATTTACCAAGCCACAGAGGTGAGAACCATGATGGGGTCCATCTTGGAATGCCCCAAGTTCTTCGGGATGAAGGACTTTCCTGTAGACTCTGGGATCCTATGACTCTGACCCTTTCAAGAGACATGGCATCCTGTGAGTGAAGCCACAAGACAGAAGATCACTCCCGCCAATACGGCCAACCAAGACCACCACCTGCAACCGCCCTGTCACATTGTGCTTGACACTGGTGATCCCAGAGGGAAGAGGGTTTTTATCGATCACCCGGTACCTCATATCCACATCTCCTAGAACTTGTGTCTCACTGACTAACTTAGAGCCAAAACTTCCGCTTTGTAAGCAGAGTATTGGAGCTCACGCAGTTTAAGTGTGCCTCAGAATTTTGCCGCCTGGCACCTTCTTGAGGTAGCACAGCTCTGAAGACCCCGGCAGATGAGCCAGTGTATTTAAAGGAATTGAGCCAGGTGTGGTCAGCTGATCCTAGTGGAAGAACCTGGCTGGAAGAGGTCACTAAGGCCTTGAGCACCTGTTTATAGGCCTTCCCTTACCAGTTTTCAAAGAGCTCAAAAGAGGGAGGGGCCAGGGCTTATCTTTTGTCCATGGAATGCCTTTTCTGGCTTCTTTTGTTAGTAGCCCTGGCCTGATGTCCCGAGGTCACGTAAGAGAAGGGGTTTGCCCAAATGGCATGTTTATCCTCAAATTCTCTGTAATAGCCACTAAGCCCTAGGTCTTTGACTAAGATTTGTGAGGAATGGTTAAGGGGAGCTAGGAAGGGTCTATTGAGGATCTACCCTTAACCCATTCGGACGCTATCCAACTAGCAGAACAAGAACCGGTATTTGATAGTGAACAGTTAACACTTGTTCTCCCAGGTAGTTCTGAATTTTGAGGATCAAGGTTCATGTGCCTCTGAGGTCTTATAAAATACTATTATGTAAAAAAAAAACAAAAAAACCCCTAATACCTCCAGATATTTCACTCAGCAATTATATTTTCCATTAACTACCAGATAGTACCAGGAGCCGCCAAAGTCCCTTGTGAACTCTGCCTGAAACTGACAGAACCCACCAAGCAATGACATTGTCTTCTTGTCCTTGTTAGCATCTGGATCTGATACTACTGATTCTTGAAAATTGGCAGTGGAAATCACTGTCCCTGGTAAGCAGTTTTGGGCATTCCGAAACTAGGTTGTGGATTTGGGTCTCCTTTGGTATCTATTGAGAAAGAAATAGTCCATCTAAACCTAAACTGTGTTTGAATTGTTATTCTTCATACTATACATACTATGAGACTCAGAGAAGGTAATGGTGACCTCTTACATCATTATTCTCAGAAAGAAAGGTACAATTCGTCTAGACTGTCTGTAAATGGTCAGGAGTTTTTCATCTCTGTTCTAGAATGTCCTCAGGTCATGAAGAGTGCACTTTGGACACACTTGCCTTCTGGCTTGGAATGTCCTTCCTAGCCTTATCTATATCTCCTCATGTACAAAAATGAAACTTTCTGTCTTCTAGGGGACCTGTTTGGGACACTCTCAAGAGAAGAAATGGGAAGAGTCAGTGCTTGGGTATTTTCTTTCTATTTCTGTAGCATTCTGCATACGGTGTACTCATTAGAAGGGTGGCCATATTAACTGGCCATGGGTGCTGCCCACACATCTGGACACATGTAGTAAGCATGTTAGAGCCGGCCCTATGCACCCCACTACCTCCTCCAAACCTCCTGGGTTTGCTCTGTTTTCTTCTATGACTCCCACCAGCTGCTCCCACTTCTTCCCTGACTCTCACAGGTATGGGAGGCTTCTGCGCTGCTGGGGACAAGCCCCAGCCTAGGCATGTGCCCTGACAGGACTCAAACCCATGACCTTGTGGTTTTATGGGACGATGTTCCAACCGGGCCACACTGGCCAGGGCTCCTGGTGGCTTTTTTTGCTGGGCCTTTCCAGATCCTGAGTGGTGAGCAGTGAAGTTTTTCCCAACTTCAGCCCAGGAGGTGACTGGGAAGAAGGTCTGTGAATTATAGAGCCTGTGCATGAGAGCTGAGAGATGGTTTCCCCCTTGCCACGGGGGGAACAATGCGAAGACCATGTGGGAAGGAAAGGAGAAAGAGGACTCTTGCTAGTGGGCTGTGAGAAGGTGCCAAGTGGGTTTGGGTTAAGAACTAGAGATGGCGGTGACGTAGCTGACGGTGCTGGGAACTGGGAGAGGCCTGCCTAACCGAGCTCCAGACTTCTGTTCTTTTCCTCCTGAAGGACAGCACCCCCGACTGGCAGGACTGTTTGTTGGTGGGTGTTTTAAAGGGATTTTGAGATTTAATGGTGACATTTAGCCATTATTCAAAATCCTGTATAACTTTTGAATAAATAATTCCTTTCCTTTTCACCAAACTCTGGCATTGAGAGCCGTACTTTCTAAGGGCGGCGGGCAAAGAACCTAGAACAGAGGGACCCTGGGGAAGGTGGGGCATTGTTTCACTAACAGCATCTGAGCCCCCCCTCCCCCCACAAACAGGTGCACGTTTGGTAACAATATCATTGCATGAGATTGTAGACCATACATTTCATATACTGGGTAGTATTTCACTATGTGAACATTTCATATTTTCAAAATTCCATTTTACTATTTTGCTTTTTTTTTTTTTTTTGGCTCTAGATTTTGGCCATTCCAAGTAGTAGTGCTGTAAGCATTGTGTTACCAGCCTTCTGGGTGGACATATGCAGGCATTTCTGTTGTGTCTATGCAGGTGTCGACATGCTGGGTCACAGAGTACGTATTTTTTGTATGTTCCTTCCTCCCCAACTTCACTACACTTGGCATTTTTTGTATTTTCACGTTAGCCATCCTGGTGGGTGTGTGGCTTTACCTTATATTTCATTTTGCCTGGTTCTCTGGCAGCCTCAGGTATGAAGTTAGGGCGTCTAATGAAAGAAGTCACCACAGAAACATGCTTGCTCTCCCTTCCAAAAGAGATAGCCTTTTTACCCCACTTGAGAAACAACTTGTTTACAGGGCCTCGCTTGAAAATCCAGAGTTCTTCAGGCAGCTACACTTGGAGGAAACATTATCATTAACAGGCCCAGTCACATCCGGAAGGGTGACAAGGGACATTGTCTACTGGTATGCTCATTTGTTTGTTCATCTACAAACAATTGTGGAGCCCCATCTATGCCAGGCACTGTTGCAAGCGTTGAGAATAGATCAGAAAACAAACAGAATATTATAGACTCTCAGGCAGTTCATATTCTAGAGTGGGAGGCAGACAATAAACTAGAAGTAGGTAAAATAGCTTGTCAGGCAGTGATCAGCGCTGTGAGAACAACAAAGCAGGGAAGATGTAAGGAGTGCGGGCACAGCTTTACTAGAATGGTCAGGGTTGGCCTCACCAATAATGACTTGAAAACAAGCACTGTGGGGATTGGGAAAGGAACATTCCCAGAAGATTAGCATGTGCAAATGCCCTGAGGTGGGGGCACCTTCAAGGGGCAGCAAAGAGGCTGTTGGGAACAGGGCAAAGAAGACATAATGGGGTACAAAGAAGGGAAAGGTTGTTGGGGCCTCACATGCAATTCTGAGTACCCTAACTTTCCCTTGGCTCTGAATGAAATGTCTTCAAAGATGCTCTGGTCCCACCTCTCTGACGCATCTCAGTATCATAACCCCCTTTCATCTGTGACCACTTGGTCCTCCCCCCACAGCCTGGGATGGGTCAGGTTAGTGTCCTTCCTCCTCACAGCTTTTCTAGTTGTTTAGAGGTCATTTGCATGATGTAACAGAGAGGTGGGGGAATGGATAGAGTTTGAGAATATTCATGTTTCTGTGATACAGTGAATAATGCTCGGGTTCAAATATTCCTTAAGTAATCGCCAGGAGGTTAAACGCTGCTAGATCTCAGCAGCATGTGATTACCTATGGACACAGTAACATCGAAACCAAACAAAATCAAGAGTTATGGGATCTCTATTTTCCACCTGCATTATAGAAAACCAAACCTCACATTCAAGGTCCCTAACCCTGGGGAAACTCTAAGAGGAAACCCAACATGTGCTTTTCATCCAGGCAAACAAATCTGTGACTTTGCTGAAAGGGAATAGGGAAGAAGGGATCTCGGTGTCAGAATATACAGAGAAGATGAGGGGAAATCCAGAAAAGCAAAGTAATAGTATATGAGAAAGGGAATATTAATCAAAACAGTAAATGAGTGGATCAAAAAACTATGGTACATTTACATAATGGAATACTACACTGCAGAAAGAAAGAAAGAACTCCTACCCTTTGCGACAGCACAATGGAACTGGAGAGCATTGTGCTAAGAGAAATAAGCCAGGCGGTGAAAGACAGATACCACATGATCTCACCTATAAGTGGAACCCAATCAACAAAATAAACAAGCAAGCAAAATATAACCAGCAACATTGAAATAAAAAGCAAACACACAGTAACCAGAGGGGAGGAGGGAGGGGGGTAACGGGGGAAAAGGAGGGGAAGGGTCATCAAGGAACATGCATAAAGGATCCATCACAAAGCCAAATGGAGGAAGAATTGAGGGTGGGGCCAAATGGAGGTGGAGGTGGGTGGGGCTGGGGAAAGTGGTGGCAGGAAAATGTTGACCAAAAAAAAAAAAAAAAAAAGTGGGCAGGGGGCAGGGGGAGGCTGGGAGTAGTGTGCGAAATTAAGAAGCCAAAGAACTGGTGTGTGCAGCCCATAGATACGGACTAAGAGGTGTGGGGATGATGGGATGAGGTGCAGGGTGGAGGGTATAAAGGGGGGGAAATGGGACAACTGTAATAGCATACTCAATAAAATATACAAAAAGTAAATTAATTAAAACAAAAAACCCAAACGAAACAAAAAATGATGTTGGAAAAAATTTGGCTAACCAAGGAGGAAAAAAGTAAAGTCTTTATAGCCAAAACCAAAATTAATCTTTACTCTATAGCCAAAACCAAAATTAATTTCTATAAAACTAGAAGAAAATATGAGTGATTTTTTTTTCTTACAACATAGACTGCAGAAAGACTTTCTGTATCATCCAGAGAGTAACCTAACATCATCATCATTGGACACCTTGTATCAACAACCGCAATTCCAGGGCTTTACTTGTATTATATATTTAACTCTCACAACAAATTTATAGGTTTCAATATTATGCAATTTTTTAATCATTTTTCTAAAGGATGAAATTGAGGCTCAGGGAAGTTAAGTATTTTTCCTAACAAGTGTTAGTGCCAGGATCCAAATCAAACAAGTATGACTTCAGAGTCCATATTTCTAAATTATTAAACTGCAGAGGGGAATATTGAGAGATTTGAATACATGAATTTAAAACTGTATGGGAAAAAGTCATGTAAAAGACAAATGATAATGGGGAAAAATCATGCTACATATGTAACAGATAAAACATTAATAGCTTTTACAAAACAATTTCTCAAATGTTATTGCCCAGAACATCAGTGTCCTGAATGCTAATGGGTATTCTGGAAAAAAAAAGTTTTGATGGTCAATTAAGTTTAGGAAATGATATGCTAAATATGACCTTGGAAGTCTTTCTCCTCCCCTCAGCACACCTATTAAAACCTCAAAAAGCAATAAAGTTCTTTGAAATACAGTCCAAAGAATGTCCTCTTTGTATGTAATGAGTTCTTACAAATCAGAAGGAGAACATAAATACCCCAATAGAAAAATGGGCACAAGAGAAAACAGACAATTCAAAAGAGAAAAAAAGTACAGTTATTAGCATATGAAAACGTATTCAAGCTTGTTAGTGGTCAAAGAAAAGTAAAACAATATGTAAGTACCAATTTTTATCTCTCAAATGGACAAAGTATTAGAAAGGCTTATACTCAGTATTTGTGAGAGTTTGAGGGAAAAAACGTACTCTTATGAAATTAGTGAAGTTGTCGATGAGTACAAGTTTTCTGTCTTGTGGACCAATTTGACAAAAAGTATCAAATGCCTTAAAAATGCACCTGATTTGATCTAGAAAAATATGTTTATAGGAGTTTCTCATAAGAAAATAATTGGACAAGTAGGCAAGTATAGGGCTTTTCTTGCAGCATCATTTATATTACTATAATTGTTTATTAATATGATAAACCGCATTTATACATTGTAGTACTATGCACATCTTAAAAACAGTCATGTTGATTTTATTTCCATTTATTTCCAAAATATATGTAGGAAAAAATCAGATTACTAAATAATTTGTAATTCTTTTTGTAAAAAAAAAAGAAAAGAAAAAGACTAAAATCATATATATTAAAATGTTCATGGTGGTTCGTTTTTCTCTAGTGATGGGATTTGGGATAATTTTTTCACCTTTTCCTTTATTCCTTTTTAATGTTGATTACTTGTTACTTTGAAAATAAAAATGGGTACTACGATTTTGAAACATGACATTTTTATTACTCTGAAATAGTGAGTCACATATTTGAAAAATAAGAGTATTTAATTCTTCAGCAAACATTGAGCTCTTTATTATGCTAGTAAACTCAGCCTCGGTCTGATAAGCCAAACTCAAAGAGAGGGTGAGAAGGACTCATGAGGCAGAAGAAAAAGAAGCTTAAAAAACCTGGCGTCTGCAGAAATAATAGATCTTTATAAATGGAATATAGAGCAAAAGGGGAATTAAACTTCACTTGGTTTAACTGCTGCATTGAATCATTGGGTTTTCAGAGGAAAAACCTGGACAGCTAACAGCTCTTCTTACATCAGGTAGACAGTCAAGGGGATGTCAAATAGAGTTTGGCCAATGGGCCTGCAGAGCCGCCCTCTAGCCATTTCTGAAGGGAAGCTCAACAACTTGTTCCTGAATTTGTGGAATAGGATCTGGACCAACTCTTTCCTTTTGGACTAACCCAAAATGAACTCCTTATGCGAAACCTGGACCAGTTCCAACACACCCAGTGCTCAAGGTTGTCAGCCAGCTGTTGGAAGCTCACACTAATTTTCTCTTAAATGGAGCAAAAATATGTTGCTTTACATACACAAGGAGAAATGAATTGAAGACCTAATTTGCATATATCCTCAACTTTTTGAAATTAGCCTCAAGATTTGGTCAGTCTATTTACCCCTGCGTTCTGCCTTACTAAACCGTGTTGAGATGGTGAGTGGTCACGGGAAGAACTGCCCTCTTCAATTATGATATGTAACGGGAATTCCCCAGCCAATTCTTCTGGAAAGGATAGGACTTGAATACTAATGAAGAACCTATTTTCTTTTTGACTCTCTTGCTATTGGCAAAGCTCTCCAAAAGCTTACTACTATCCCTCTGTGCTACTGGAGTGGGTGCCTGGGTAAAGGAGAAGGGGCCAGCTCACTCTGGGGGACAAGTTGGCAGGACTACCGTGCTCTTAATGGAAGGTTAAGACCCAAGGCTGCTGGTCTTTGACTAGGTCCTTAAAGTGTTGTTATTTTTTTTATTGTTGTTCTATTGCAGTTGTCCCAATTTCCCCCCATTGCTCTTCCCATCCCCCCACCCCCGCTCCCACAGTCAATCTCCATCCTGTTGTCCATGTCCATGGGTCATTTATGCTCGTTCCTTACCTAGGCTCTTCCCCTTTTTCCTCCCTTATCCCCCTCTCCCCTCACCTCTGGTCCCTGTCAGTCTGTTCCTTGTTTGCATGCCTCTGGTTCTATTTTACTCGTTTGTTTCTTTTGTTCATTAAGTTCCTCTTATAGGTGAGATCATATGGTATCTGTCTTTCACTGCCTGGCTTATTTCACTTAGCATAATACTCTTCAGTTCCATCCATGCTGCCGCAAAAGGTAGGAGTTCCTTCTTTTCTTCTGCTGTGTAGTAGTCCATTGTATATAAATGTACCAGTTTTTTGATCCATTCATTTACTGCTGGGCACTTAGGCTGTTTCTAGCACTTGGCTATTTTAAATAATGCTGCTGAAGTGTTATTTTTGATTCTTAAGCAAGTTCTCATTTGAGTGACCAAAGAGGCACTTCCTTGTATAAATTTGTATTCGATTAGCATATTAGCTGACTTAGGAGCTGGGTCTTAATAGGCTGACTTTTATTTAACTTAGTGGAAGAACTTTCAAATTCCAATGGAAAGTGAAGCTTTCTGTATTTATTTAAAATAGAACCCATCATGAAAAACAGATATATTTTAGAAAGTAGAATATTTGGAGAAATGTATTATCCTCATTCTCTATTATCTAGTCTTGCTAAGAGGATGCATTTTCTAATGGTTAAGGCCAGAAGCACTGGAGTCTCTGTTTCTTCATCCATAAAATAATATCTACTCCATTGGGTTGTTGTAAAGATGAAATGAAATACTGTTCTGGAAGTACGCAATGCTAGCTTGGCACGGACCAGTCAATGGAGGCCAGCAATAAACACCACCAACATCCCTGGGGCACAGTCCACTTAGCAAGCATCTCCACAGATTCCTTAGGTATTTAGAAAGGCTGGCGTCAGAAACTTTCTAAAAAACAGTTTCAAAATATTCTCCCCTTCTAGAAATGCTCCTGCTTTCTTGCTACATACCCAGGGTGTTACAGGGTGGATTTCCCCATACCAACCACCAGCCCATTCAGGTACTATGCTGGGTCTTTTCCTTCACCGCCATCACCTTCCGAGGGGCCAGGTGTCCAGCTTTTAAGTGTTGTTGGACTATTGACAAAGGAGATGTCCACAGGATGGCAGTTCAGATGGCGTTGGCAATTTCTCACATCATGGGGGATCATCTGGGGTTTTGTGTGGGAATGTGTCATGGGAGGCCCCTGCTCAGCTCCTAACAGAGGAATATAAGTGAGAAGAGAAGGCAGTGTGCTCTTGACTTGAGCCATCAGGTCTCCAGCAGCCCCCCAACAGGCCTCCTGCTACTGTCCACCTGCAAATCTTTAAGCATAAACTCTCTGATCTGCTTTGAGTTGAAATAAAAATTCTGAAAAATAACCTTTCCTGTCTCTCAGCCTTCCAGTCATAACAACTCTAATTTTCCTGCAGGCAAAGCAGACATTCCTGCCCACTAGGGGAAAGGTCAGGAAGCACGGGAAAGCAAGGAAACATGATGATGAATATTTCAAGATCCTATCTTCCGCACTTGCAATGAAAGCCTTTTCTTCCTTCTGTGTAATTGTTGGAAATGCAAAGAAAATAGAGATAATTGGGGGGTGTGGTGCCTTCCTAAGAATTTCTCTGGCCAGGGGATATTAAATTAGGAAGCCAAAGAGCTCCTGGGAGGCCCTGGAGGTGATGGTGGGGGTGGGAGAGAAGTGATCACTGCACCCTGGCTCTCTCCATGTGCTCAGTGTCCCCAGCGCACAAGGTCTGTCCAGAAAGTATTCAGCCATGTAATGTGAAAAGTAGAGGCATTTATTGAAGAAGATACAAGATACAAGAAACATTTCACATAGGACAATGGTACCTCTGTCCCCTTCAGAGTAGGCACTTTGGGAGCTCACGCAGTTGTCTGACCTTTGTTGATTACACCCCATACACATTCAACATTCTCAGTGTGCCGCTTGTTGCAGGGCTTTCAGAACATGGACCACTTTCAACAGATTCTTGGCCACCTTTGAAGCATTTGTGCCACGCTTTTATTTGCACTGCATTCATTGCATCATCCCCAAAAGTCTTTTGAATCATCCAAACAGTTTCTGCAGAGGAATATTCAGGCTTAACACAAAATATGATGCAGATTCATTGCTCTACTTAGTCATCTTGAATGGGACGGCCACATAGTACATGTACTCAGTCCATGGTTTCACTGCCCCAGCTAACTAGTACAGTGAAGTCCTCACTGTTCATGCATGTGCATTCCAGTCCACTCTCCTTGGCTGCCAAATTACATCAATGTCTCGCAAACTGTTCTCGTTATATTAACAATGGCCGGACTTTTTCCAGACAGGCCTCATAATTTCATGCTCTGTTCTTTTGCCTTCATTCTTCTCCCTGAAGCCCTCCCACCCCCACACCCCTACAATACCCAAGTCCTAGAAGAACTGTTTTAAACAAGACTTCATTTGTTACCCGACTCCATGGCTATCTCCATCTCTCAGAGATGCATGGTGAGCCAACTCAAGAGTGGTTAGGGACTTAGAGTGGAATTTCTCAGGAAGGCTTGATCTGGCAGGAATCCTTCTCTTGGGTCTACAAGTTTTCTTTAAACAGCAGGAAAATCGCACCCTGTGACCATTTGTGGGAGGTCTCTGACCACTCCACCCTCTATCAGCCCTAAGTTAAGGAGAGTAATAGCATCCTCAGCAGAAATGGTCCCCAAATGCAGTGCTGTTTGCACAGTGTGACAAGTCACAGGCTTATTGATAAGGTGTATATAGGGGCTTGAGTTTTCTATTTTTATTACATAATAATATTATTGTTATAAAAGGAATTTTGGGGTATGATTTTTCTGGGCAAGTCACTTAACCTCCTTTTTTAATTTAAATTTTATTTTTAATTACAATTCACATACAATGTTATTTTGTATTAGTTTCAAGTGTATAGCATAGCGGTTAGACAATCGCCTGCTTTACAAAGTGTTTTCCCTGATATTTTCAGTACCCACCTGGCACCATACATAGTTATTACAATATTATTGACTGTATTTCCTATGCTGTACTTTACATCCCCATGACTCTTTTGTGACTGGCAATCTGTATTTCTCATTTTCTCTGCCTCTTTCACCCAGTCTCCCAACCCTCTCCCCTCAGGCAACTATTGGTCTATTTTCTGTACCTATGGGTCTGTTTCTATTTTGTTTGTTTCTTTATTTTGTTCTTTAGATTCCACATATAGATGAAAACATATGGCATTTGTGTTTCTCCGTCTGACCTATTTCATTTAGCATAATGCGCTTTAGGTCCACCCATGTTGGTATAAATGGTAAGATTTTGTTGTTTTTTATGACCAAGTAATGTTCCATTGTATATATATACCGTAACTTTTTTATCCACTTGTCTATTGATGTTCACTTGAATTGCTTCTTTATCTTGGCTGTTGTAAATAATGCTGTGAAGAACATAGGTGTGCATATGATTTTTTGATTAGTGCTTTGTGTTTCTTTGAACATACACTCAGAAGTGAAATCATCAGGTCATAAGGCAGTTTCACTTTTAATTTTTTGAGGAACCTCCATATTGTTTTCTGGGCCACTTAACCTCTTTATGCCTCAGTTTCTCCATCCAAGAAATGAAGGGATGTACATTTTTATATACATTCTAGCATTAACACTATTCTTTTAAGAAATATTCTAAAGTGGTTAAAAACTTTATGTTGGGTGTTACAGGCAAAATTTTTCCAGCTGACAAAATTTTAGCTGTTATGGTATTTCTTGTTCAGTTTCTAGGTAATGATGTATCTGTTGAAGATTAGACCTATTTGAATAGCTTTTTGAGTATCTGACATTTACAAGTAAATTTGAGACAGTTTAGTCCCCAAAATGCTGCCACAGGGGCAAAATACTAAGAGAGCTTGAAGACTGGACCCCAGTAATGATGACTGGAATAAATGTAGGGTAATATCCCTTCATTACTTAGGAAGAGCGTAGAAGGTCTTAAAAGAGAAAAGTGGAGGCAGGTACACAATACAGAAGATATATGTGAATCTTTGAGTAATCAAGACTTTCCAGACTATGGGGAGGGAGTGAGCATGAGCCTGAGATGGCAGGCTCGGAAATATTCACTTCCCAACCACTCCTACAGGGTTATTCTGTAGACATGCAATCACTGTGGCTGGAGTAGAAATGGGAGCCTTTGAAGTAAATACTTTGAAAAAAAAAAGGCTTCTGAAAGGGTGGTCATTATTTATCTTCCTTGGTTTCCCAGTCAGCAAAACTTGATAAGAGAATCTACTACCTCGTTTCTTCAGGTCATTCAGATTCAAAGGCCAAATTGGAGATAAAAACAAAGATCTCAGTTTGCACAGGTTTATGGGTCTCCTCTCTCTGGTCTTCTACCAGTGTGCCTCCAGTGGGCCTAATTGAACACACCAGTCAAAGGGCAGACTGTATCCAGAGAGTACAGGTAGTGACATCAGTAGACCCTGGAAGCAAAACATGCTCATGGGTCCCACGGTGTTGAGGTTGATGGGGCTCTGTTGTTCCAGTTAATATCTCTGAGGCTTTTGGATGCCAGGGAGTATGTTGTTAGTTTTCTTCCTCTCATATTTGCATACAAATATTTCTTTCCTTATCCTGGAGCAACTTGATGCCCATTCTCACCTCAGACTTACCTTTACTTCAGACAGAAAAAAAAATAGGTTTCCTATTCCGTCTTGGGGTTAAACCTGTAGTTGATCTTCACTGCAAAACTTCACACATGTGTTCTTCACACCACTCCACCAATCTTTGGCCTTATGCTATAATGGGCCTATAGGAATCACTACATATCATCCCCATGAAACATTTTTCTGTCTTAAAGTGCTAAAACCAGGGCTTGTCCCACTATGACAAGTATTTGTTGAAATGAAAGAAAGCTAAGTGTTTAGGAAATTTAATACAACATCATGACAACTCTTTTAAAGCTTTTGATAGGAGTAATTGGTAGGCTATTGAAGATATCCCAATTGTCATCATCATCATCACTGAAAACAATACACACCTCTAGATTGCAAATGTAAGTTATATTTTGCTTGCAGGAAGTTTTCAATCTAGCATGCAACTATTGACAACTATATTTAATTAAGCTAAACAAATAAGCTAGCATCAAACAATCATAGGAATTAAATTCTGTCACTGAGGTCCTGTGCATAGGAATAATGGGATGGAATTCTCTGCACATGTGGATGTCAGCTATAGAGTTTCTCGGATTAAGATTACCACGTGGTTAGAATGAGTTCAAACTTAAGCAATACTCGTCTTAAGAAAGACTTCTATAAACATAGCTTGTTATATATGAATCTTATGGTGACTACAAACCAAAAACCTATAATCAATGCACAAAAAATACAGAAAATGGAACCCAAACAAATCATCAAAGAAAGTTATCAATGTAGACAAGAAGAGAGGGAGAGAGAAGAACTACAAAAACAACCAGAAAACAATAAAATGGCAACAAGTACATGCCTATCCATAATTACTTTAAATGTAAATGGACTGAATAGTCCAATTAAAACATAGTGCAGCTTAAAGAACAAAAAATAATACCCATGCTTCCTATAAGAGACCCACTTCAGATCAAAAGACACACATAGAGTAAAAGTGAAGAGATGAAAAGAAATGTTTCTTGCAAATGAAAATGAAAAGAAAGCTGTGGTAGCAAAATTATATCAGACAAAATAGATTTTAAAACAAAGACATAACATGAGACAAAGGGCACTGTATAATGATAAACAGATCAATCAAACAAGAGGATATGACACTTGTAAACACCCACATACCCAATGTTGGAGCATCTAAATACATAAAGTAAATATTAGCAGAAATGAAGATAGAAATGAACAGTAATACAACAATAGTAGGGTACTTTAACACCAACCAATTTCAATGAATAGATCATCTAGGCCAAAATACAACAAGGAAACAGTGGTCTTAAATTACACATTAAATCAGATGAGTTTAATAGATACCACAGAACATTCCATCCCAAATCAGCAGAATACACATTCCTTTCAAGTACACATGGAATATTTTGCAGGCTAGATCACATTTTAGACCACAGTACAAGTCTCAGTAAATTTAAAAAGACTGAAATCATACCAAGCATCTCCTCTGATCACAATAGTATGTAACTAGAAATTAATTACAAGAAGAAAACTGGAAAAATACAAACACATGAAGGCTAGACAACATGCTACTAAATAGTCAATGGCTTACTAACGAAATCAAGAAGGAAATAAAAATAATCTTGAGATTAATGAAAATGGAAACACAGTCATCCAAAATTTTGGGGACATAGAAAATGCAGTTCTAAGAGGGAAATTTATAGCAATACAGGCCTACTTCAAGAAATAAGAAAAACCCCCAGTAAACATTCTAAACTTACACCTAAATAAACTAGAAAAATAAGAACTAACAAGGCCCAAAGTATAAGGAAGAAAATATTAATGATAATTAATTATTATTATTATTTTTTAATTTATTTTATATATATAAATTCTGTTAATTTATCATTAACAGAAATAAATAAAAGAGAGACTAAAAAAAAAATCAAAGAAACTAAGAGCTGTTTTTTTTTTAAAAGATAGATAAACCTCTACCCTGACTCACAGAGACAAAGAGGGCCCAAATAAACAAAATCAGAAATGAAAGAAGAAAGATAACAATGACCACCACAGAAATACAAAGGATTATAAGACAATACTATGAAAAATTATATGCCAACAAATTGGACAACCTAGAAGGAATAGAAAAATTCCTAGAAACAGATAATCTTCCAAGACTGAATCAGAAAGAAATAGAAAATCTGAACAGATTACTAAAAACAAAACTGAATCAGTAATCAAAAAACTCCCAACAAACGAAAGTCCAGATGGCTTCACAGGTGAATTCTACCAAGCATTCAAATAAGAACTAATACCTCTCCTTCTCAAATTATTCCACAGAATTGAAAAGAAGGGAAACTTACAAACACATTCCATGAGATGAGCATTACTCTGATTCCTAAACTAGATGAAGACATTACAAAAACAAAAATTACAGGCCCAAATCCCTGAGGAATGCAGATACAAAAATCCTCAACAAAATATTAGCAAACAAAATTCAGCAATACATTAAAAAATCATACACCATGATCAAGTTCAAGCATGTTCAATACCCACAAATCAATCAACATGATATACCACATAAACAATAATTAAGGACCACTTAAATATATGCAGAGAAAGCATTTGATAAATTCAACATCCATTTATGATTAAAAAACTCTCAACAAAGATATAAATGGAACATACTTCAATAAAATAAAGGCCATATATGACAAAACCACAGCTAACATTATACTCAATGGTGAAAGCATTTATCTAAGACCAGGAATAGCACAAGGAAGTCCACTCTTACTTATCATAGTATTGGAAGTTCTAGCCACAGCAATCCAAAAAAAAAAAAAAGGGTATCCAAATTGGAGAGGAAGAAATAAAATTGCTACTATTTGCAGATAATATGATAGTATATATAGAAAACTCTAAAGATTCCACCATAAACTATTAGAATTAATAAATTCAGCAAAGTTGCAAACTACAAAATTAATATTCATAAATCAGTTGCTTTTCTATACATAAATAACAAGTCATCAGAAAGATAATCCCATTTACAATCACATCTAAAGAATAAAATCCCTGAGAATAACTTTAACCAAGTAGGTAAAAGACTTGTACTCTGGAAACTATAAGACACTGAAGAAAGAAGTTGAAGACGCAAATGAGTGGAAGGATATATCATGCTAATGGATTAGAAGAGTTAATGCCATTAAAATGTTCATACTATGCAAAGCAATCTACAGATTTAATGTAACCCTTACAAAAAAAACCAATGGCATTTTTCACCGAACTAGAACAAATATTCCTAAAGTTTATATGGAGCAACAAAATATCTTCAATAGCCAAAGCAATCTTGAGAAAAAAGAACAAGTTTGGAAGTATCACAATCTCTGATTTCAAACTATATTACAGACTAGAGTAATTAAAATAGTACGGTACTAGCATAAAAACAGACACATAGATCAATGGAACAGAAGAGGGAGCCCAGGAATAAACCAACACTTACATGGTCAATTAATCTACAACAAAGAAGGCAAGAATATACAATGGGGAAAAGATAGTCTTTTCAATAAATGGTGTAGGGAAAGCTGGACAGATACATGTAAAAAAAATAAAGCTAGACCATTTTGTTATGCCATATACAAAAATATACTCAAAATGAATTAAAGACTTAAAACACAAAACCATAAAACTCAGAAGAAAACATAGGCAGTAAACTCTCTGACATTGGTTTTAGTAATATTACTTTTTAGTTGTGTCTCCTTGGGACAGGACAACAAAAAGCAAAAATAAACAAATGAGGCCATCTCAAACTAAAAAGCTTTTGCACAGAGAAGGAAACCATTAGCAAGAAGAAAAGGCTACCTACTGAGTGGGTGAAGATATTTGCAAATGATATATCTGATAAAGAGTTAATATCCAAAATAAATACATACAACTCAACATAATAAAAAAATAAACAATCCAATTAAAAACTGGGCAGAGGACCCGAATAGACATTTCTCCAAAATAGATTTACAGATGGTCAAGACACACATGAAAAGGGGCTCAACATCACTAATCATCAGAGAAATGCAAATCAAAACCACAATAAGATGTCACCTCCTGCCTGTCAGAATGGCTATTATTAAAAAGACAATGTATAACAAGTTATTGGCAAGGATGTGGGGAACGGAAACCCTTCTACACTTTTGAGATTTTAAGTGAGTGCAGTCAGTATGGAAAACAGTATGGAGTTTTCTCAAAAAAAAAAAAATTAAAAACAGAACTATGGTACAACCCAGCAATTCTATTTCTGGATATATATTCCCCTTCAAAACCAAAAAACAGTAATTAAAAAAGATATATGCACCCCAGTGTTCACTGTAGAATTTTTTATAATAGTCAAAATGTAGAAGCTACTTAGATGTTCACTGATAATGGATAAAGGTGTGGTGCATATATACAATGGGATTTTACTCAGCCATAAAATGAATGAAGTCCTGTGATTTTTGACCTAGAGAGTATTGTGTTAAGTGAAATAACTAGGACAGAGAAAGACAAATAGCATAAGATTTCACTTATATGTGGAATCTAAAAAACAAAACAAATGAACAAAACAGAAACAAAATGGATACAGTGAACAAACTGATGGTTGCCAGAGGGAAGGGGGATTAGGGGGGAATGGTTGAAAATGTGATGGGGATTAAGAAATACAAACTTTCAGTTATAAAAAATGTACAGCATAGGGAATACATAGTAGTGTAATAACTATGTGCAATGACAGATGGTTACTAGGCTTTTGTGGTGATCACTTTGTAAGGCATATAAATGTTGAATCATGAGGTACACCTGAAACTGATATAATACTGTAAGTCAATTATAATTTAAAATAAATTAATAAACCCCCCAAACTTAAAGATTATCAAATGGCAGCAGTAAAAATTTAGTTCCTAAAAAGAAAAATAATGTCCATTACCAATTTAGAGGCATGGCATAACCCCTTTTAATTCAAATTCAAGTTTCATGAACGGTATTGATTCTGGTCTAATAGTTTTATCTCTTAGGGATCCCATTTTGCCCTTAAAATCAGATTGAAGTCCATTAAAACCAGGTTACACTGAGCTGGTATTTTTATTTAAGTCCTTCCCATAGGAACAATGTGTCCAAACAGCCATCTGCATAATTGAAGGCAGGTTATCCTTCCAACGAGCCCACACATCTATCTTCTGAGAAGACAAGAGCCAAGTAATCCCATCTCTTAAAGATCCGGTGAGCATTATGTATTTATCTGTGACTGAATAAAGTGTATGATTTATGCACAACTAAGTACACTGTAAATGGATGTAAACATGGCAGTTATAGAGCAGAGTTTTCTCAGATTATCAAATTTATGTTTGCTGCCCACTGCTGCTTGGAATTATTGATTGGCTTTTGGGGTCACATGTAGGCATTTAATCAAGGGCTTCAGTTCGCTTTAACAAACTACACACAAATCCGTATTCTTTCTGTACCTGCAGAATTTCATCACTTGGCATGGAAATCGTGTAAAAGAGAAACTCCAATTCATGGATCAAAAAAGCACGGCAAGGTTTTTGTTTTGTTTTGTTTTTAATATCAGGAAGGAGAGAGGAAATTCCTGAATCTGAGTGCCAGAGTCTAAAGGAGTGAATTTTCTGAGGTCTATTTTTAGTGGTTTAACCCAGTCATGGGAACTTGAGACTATGTACTTGTCATAAGTGGCTGAAAAATGAAAGAAAAGTAAAATATAATTTTCCCACATGGAAGGCTGGAAGGTAAATCTATTTAATGTAAGAAACATACCTTATTTTCTCCCTGAATCAGATTAATCTCCCATCTCTCTCTTCCATTCTGACAGTGCTTTATCAATCTAAATTTTATTTGAGAGCCCAGAGGGCACCTTCCATGATATCTGTCAAATGGCTGGAAGTATATTCATTGTATTCTTAATTTTTACTTGATAATCTATTTTGCACTCATGAATTTCCTTGTGTGTTTGGTAGCAATGATGGGATTATCAGATAGTTGCTGTCATTTCTGATAAATATAATAGGACATCCAGAAAGAATCTGATGGAGTGTACCCAAGTAGCTAGACCCATAGAAGGGGACGGGTAAATGTCACAAAACAATTGTGTTTTCAATTCTCTTGCTTCCACCTAACAAGCTCCATCTGCTTTCTCCCTGTTATGATGAAGAGTTCCTGTCTGCTCTGGGCCTCCTGTGTGCATGGGCCAATGTTGGACTTGGCACCTGAGACCAAACAGAGGCAGGGCTAAAGGGAAAGCAAACGAAATTTTCACACAAGGGCGGGTATTTTCAGCATTCGTCCAATCCCCGTTCTGTCCCTTCTTTGCTTCCCTGCACTTGTAGGAGCCCTAAAATGAGATTGACACTGTTGCCTGTTTTCTACCTAAAGGGAGATAAGAGTATAAAAAGGGCTTGAAGGCTCCAAGGGAATTGTTCCTGCAGAGGTAGCAGTAATTTTAATTAAGAAGGGGAAGTTTTTGAAATGGGTCAGTTTGCTAGGGACTGCTACTGGCAGTTTGCCTAGAAAGCAGTCTTTTCTGCTCCACATGATGGGAAGCAGAACTGAAACCGTAAGACGCAGAAAGGTTTGGATGGCCAGATTGGCTGCTGTGGTTACTGGAACCTGGGGACGTTGCTGCGTTGTCAGTGAGGTCACTGACTTGTCAGTTATTTGGGCAAGTTTGTGGTCTTAAAGGACAGGGAAACCTTAGACTTATTTTAAGGGAGCAGCTGTCAAACAACAATCACTACCTTGAGAAATGGACGCAAAAAGGGTCAGAGTTTGTTAGGAGCCCAGATTAGCATGCCTAATCAGCATAGGTTTGCATGGGATAAAGGAGCCAAGGGAACCTAAATGAAAGATATTAAGCGCAGAGTGCGTGAGATTTTTGAAAAAAGTATTGTTTTTTCCTAACTAGCCAAAGATGTTTCTCCAACCCAGCAGTATAATGCAGCCAGGATTATGCAAATGAAAGAACTCAGAAAGATGTGGGAAATTACAGCAGCAGCAGCAACAGCCAAACCGGGCAGCACAACTCAGACTATTGCAGGAAACTAGCGTGAGAAAACCCTGCAGGCGATGTCATTCTGGAGGCAGGGTGAGTGTGTATCCCAAGGAGCAGCCGAGACCCGAAGACCAGCATGCTGCCGATGAGGATTCCAGGGTGACAGCCGTTCTGGTGTTAAACATTTGTGTTTGTTTTCTGCGTGTCTATTTCACACAACGGTAGCTCAGAGATGGCAGGTACGTTATCTGTGTCACTGCTCCCACCCTCAGAGCCTTCTGTGAGCACCCCTAATGCATCACACCACCTCCAGCTGGTCGATGGTCTCAGAGCCATTCAGCGTGATCAGGGCTGGCGTGGGAGGGGAGATCTTTTTGCAGTCTCTGCACCGTTTTGGCTAAGAGTGGGTTTTTTTGTTTTGTTTTGTTTTTTGTTTTTTTCTTTCAGAGAGTGTCAAATAAAAAAAGCTCTATTCAGGGTTGTTAAAATAGAAACTCCTGAACTGGGTGTCAGGTCACTAGGTTTCTGGACAAAGCTTGGCAGTACCCCACCCCTAGATAAAGTTACAGCTGATGACCAACTGACCAACAAGTTTTGTCCCTGTGTTGCCATGTTACCTAGGCTTACAGAAATGTCATCCAAATAGGACTATTCTGGCAAGAGTGAGTGGGTATCACCTTTTAGTGTGTGTGAGAGAAAGAAAGAGATAAGGAGCGGGGGTAGGGAGGGAGGCTGACTGACTATTGGGAATGGATGAGTTACAGAGAAGTTTTTTCAGCCCATTGCAACTCTAATTTCTGACTCCTTGGTTTCTGCTATTTCACCTCAAAACTAACTCTTCTTTTCTCTGGAGGACAGAATTGAATCCAGTGCCAGCCCAGCCCCAGCCATGGCTCCTTCTGGATCCAGGACCTGCAAGCTTCTTTTGGGCACTCGGTGACCATAGATGTGAGCGCATCTCCTTTAATCTGTGGACTTGCATGGTTGTGAGCATTTTGTCTCGAGTTACTCCTGTGAGAAGAGTGACAATGGGAGATACCCTTGTGTAAGTTTGTGGTTGCAAAGGGACAACATGGCTGTATCCCTCAAGGTCTTCAGATGGGATTTTTATCTTATGTAAGACTATTCCCTCTTATTTTGTCCACTTCTTTCTGATGTTTCTTCCCTTTTTCTTGTTGTTCCCTCAACAGACTGTAATATGACTCTCAAAGCTATCTTATTTATCAAAAAGCATTAGAATATATTTTCCTTTATACATTTAAAAGTTGAAAAGGTTTATTATTTGGTAGGCCTAACATGCAATTTCTTCCCCCATTCTCCTCTGAGTCAATAAAGACCCCAACCTCTGATTTAATTTGAGAGCAAATTTACCAAACTGTGTACTAGAAAGATGAATTAGTGGTTTCAGTTTCCTTTGCTTTTTAAGTTCTTGGTATCTTTGCTTTTTCAGTCTAGCAAATTGAAATACTAATCCTCATATGAATTCGAACAACATGTCCAAAGTGCAGTCCATGAATTATTTACACACCTCCTGTATCAATCTCATTCACCACACCCTTGCACACTCATAACAATAACTGAGGTCAGAATTCAATTGCTGAGCAGGGAAGAGCACTTTAGAAACTTAGGAAGAAAGAGGTACTTCATTTGTACAAAGGTCTCCCAGATTAACACAACAGCTGTAACTGCCATTTCAAAAGCACCCACTGTATGTCAGGAATCATGATCAGTGTAAACAAGAGTGTGTATTTTTAATTCTTACAACAACTTTGTAAAAATAGATAGTTTTCCTAATTTTATAGGTACAAAAATTAAGGTTCTATGAAGTTAATTAATCTGCTAAAGTTCAGAGAGCTAGAAAATGACTAAGAATACATGCTCCCAGAATTCCCTTCTTATGGATAGCTGGACATGAATAAATTTGGCTGTTGATCAATGGATCTCATTAATGACTCACTTTTTGTCCCTCCCAGTTTATAAAACACTATCACATACATTGTTTCTTCTCATTCAAGCCTCGTAACAGTTCAACGAGTAGACCATTGCAATCCCACTCCACAGATGAATAAACTGAGGGCCAAATTAGTAAAAATATGAAAGCAAGTCAATCCTAGGGACACTTATGAATATTCTGCAGCTCAAGACCAATATACTATTTCAGAGGAGGAAGTTAAATGAGCAGTCACCCCCACACCCCAGAGAATTTAGATTTTTCAGATACAAACAACATAAAAATAAGATTAATAATCTCCTCAGCCTCTGGACCCAGTGAGACGCAAGGAGGACAGCAGGGATTGCTGTTTTGCCCAAGCTGGATCAGTGTACAATCAAGGCCAGTGTCTGTGTGCGTATGCGTATTCATGTGTGCACGTGGACATTATCCTGGCGGCCTGTGGGTACCTGAAAAGTGCTGAGATCCTCTTTATCCCACTGGCATGAGGAAGGGCAATTCTATCAGTGGATTATGGCCAGCACTGCAGCGTATGTCTTATTATTTTGGACTGTACCCCAAAGGGATCCACCTTTTAAGGAGTCAGCTTGGACCTTACCAAGAACTGTAAGGCACAAACAATCTAATTAAAAAATTGGAAAAGGACCCAAATACACACTTCTGAAAAGAGAACGTGATGTCCAATAGACATATGAAAAGATGTTCAATGGCATTCGTCATTAGAGAAATGCAAATTAAGACCACAATGAGGTAACCCTTCACACCAGCCAGGATGGTCATCATTAATAGGTCAACAAACAATGAGTGCTGGCGAGGATGTGGAGAAAAGGGAGCCCTTCTGCACTGTTGGCGGGGTTGCAGATTGGTGCAGCCACTATGGAAAATAGTATGGAATTTCCTCAAAAAATTAAAAACGAAATTGTCTTTTGACTTAGCGATTCCACTTCTGGGAATATGAGGTCTGTCCAGAAGGTATTCTGCCATATAATATGAAAAGTTGAGACATTTGTTAAAGAAGATACAAGATGCAAGAAACATTGTACATAGGATAATGACGCTTTAGTCCCTTTGGAAGCAGGCACCTCGGGACCTCACAAAGTCCTCCCAACCACTATCAGCTGTCCTGCCGTATTTTCCTAAATCTCATTGATGGTCTGAAATGTCTTTCCTTTCAAAGGCGATTTTAGTTTTGGGAAAAGCCAGAAATCACAGGGAGCCAGATCTGGGCTGTACAGGGATGAGTCACCTGGGTGATTTGAAGTTTCACCAAAAAACTCTGCATGTGACATGATGCGTGAGAAGTCACGTTGTCATGGTGAAGCTGCCAATCACCAGTTTCCTATAGCTGCAGCCTTCTGAATCATCCAAATAGCTTCCATGGAGGAATGTTTAAGCTTGATGCAGAATTTGATGCAGATTCGTTGCTCTACTCGCTCAGTCATTTTGAATGCTATGGCCACACTGTACACATGCTCACTCAGTGACATCTAACACCCCCACTGACTAGCACAGTGAAGCCATCGTTGTTCACGCGTGCACGTTGTGGTCCCCTCTCTTTGGCTACCAGGTTATATTGATGTCTCGCAAACCGTTCTCGTTATATCAACACTGGCTGGACTTTTTCTGGACAGGCCTTGTATATCTGAAGAAACTCAAAACACTCATTTGAAAGGACATATGCACTCCTCTGTTCACTGCAGTATTATTTACAATAGCTAAGATTTGGAAGCAGCCCAAATGCCCATCAGTGGGTGAATGGATAAAAAAAAACTGTGGTACATTTACATAATGGAATACTACTTGGCTAAAAAAGGAAGGAAATCTTACCTTTTGTGATAGCATGGATGGGCCTAGAGAGTATTATGCTAAGTGAAATAAGCTAGTTAGAGAAAGACAAGTAGCACATGATTTCTCTTATATGTGAGATCTAATGAACAAAATAAACTAACAAACAAAATAGAAAAAGACTCATAGATACAGAGAACAGACTGACAGTCACCAAAGGGAAGGGGGCTTGGGGAGTTGGAGGAACAAAGTGAAGGGATTAGGCAAAAAAAAAACCCCAAAACAAACACAAAAACAAATCTAATAGACATAGACAACAGTGTGGTGATTACCAGAGGGAAAGGGGGATGGGGGGATGTGGACGAAGGTAAAGGTGGGGATAAATGGTGATGGAAGGAGATTTGACTTGACGTAGTAAATGCACGATACAATATTCAGATGATGTATTATAGAATTGTACACCTGAAACCTATATGATTTTTAACCAGTGTCACC
The DNA here is from genome assembly GCA_004026545.1 of Mormoops blainvillei. NCBI lineage: Eukaryota > Metazoa > Chordata > Mammalia > Chiroptera > Mormoopidae > Mormoops > Mormoops blainvillei. Next base: position 94,692 of record PVJD01003611.1, read on the forward strand.
CCAATAAATTCAATTTAAAAAGACACAGTTTTCATATTACCTAGTTTATGCACATTACCCACCAAACCCTTCCAGTTGTATCCTCCAAAGCCTTCATGCTCTTTCAAATCAAACATGATTCCTGCTTACATTCAACTCTGCATTGTGATGAAATTGATGTCTCTCTTTTATAATTCAGAACCTGCATGTTACAGCTACTTTAGAGAACTGCCTGGTGGCCAAAGAGAGAAACATTTGTGGTAAAAGGGCTTTTGCCAGGGGTTTTTCTCTGGGGACCATTGTCAATAAAGCCGAAGAAAGAGGCCACATCTAAACTAACCTATGGCACAAGTGTCTACAGGGCACTCTTAGTTTGGGGTGTTACTGATTCCTTTAGGGTATTACTGATTCTAAGAGATCTCTTCAAACCTCTGGGCCATACTGTTCCTCTCTATAATATCACAAGAGCTCACTGACGTAACAGAAAATATCCACAAATCTGCATTTATGACAAGGGCCGAAGAAGGTAAGTAACGTCGCTTTTGGCTGTGCAAAAATGAAATGATTATCTACATTTACTCTTTCTTTTCTGGCATCTGTCCCTTCCCTGTTGCACTACACAGTTGTTCAGGAAATTGGCTTCTTGCAATGATTCTTGAAGCCAGAGCTACTGTCTGTGCTGCCTCTTCAAATTGTTTTTTCCACTTGACGCTGCCTGGGGATGGAAGAGGAACAGGACAGGGTGCGTCTGTTCTCGTGTTATTGTTAGTACAGTCTGTGTCAGCACAGGCTGCGAGTCAGCTTGTTTGTCACATGTCACCGAATCTCGCTGGGACAACCACGTGGATAATAGCCACCTAACCCAGCTGCAGAGAAAGCTGGGACCCTCGGGAAGCGGAGTGCCTCCACTCTCTCCCATGAGGCTCTAATGGGAACTAGGCATTTACCTCCCAAGTCAGCTTTTACCTAAATACATCCTATTTAAAAAGTCGAGGAAAGACATCCTTGAAGGGTTAACACCTGTGAACAGTTGGAAACATGTTAAGATTTTTTTTCCTTCCTTAACACATTTTCGAGTTCAGAAAAACCTAGAAATGAAATGCCTAAAAAAAGCTAGTTTCTCTCTATGTTTCCAAATCATTTTGTATCTTTAAAAAAATACATGAGTGCAGTCTTCAGGGGAGGAAGGAGAAGAGTATATATATGTGCAGTTGCTGACTCCCTGTTTCTAAATATAGTACTTTAATACCTGTAAGTCAAACTTGCTACTTTGAAATTACATAGCAGAGACATAGAGTTTTAAAATAATGCGATTCTGAGACCCTCGCCAATCCCTTTTCACTTTTCCTAAAGTGGGGGCCTCCAGAGTCCCGGACAGGGACTTAGTGTTTTCTGGGGGTTAGATTCCAGTTTACCTTTGCCCTGTCTGCGTGCAGCAAGCCGAATTTGCTTAACAGAGGGAGAGTGGAGACTCGTTTTCAGAATGATTGCAACATTTACTTTAAAAAGGACTTTCATCACATTTTAAACTATTTTCCCATTTTTGTTCGAAGGCGATTAGTGGACAATTTACATAGCAGTAATTCAGACATGACAGTTCGTTTTTAGAGATTACTTGAAAGCACCAAAACTTCTTTTAAAATTATGTAATTTCTCACTAATTCACAGTGGGCTTCCTTTATTTCGAATGGGCGAGATTTACCAACGGCAGAAAATGGGTTGATTCTGGGAGGCTTTCCAGTTGGGGTACAGCCTTGGGTGACTATGTGGTTTAGCCAGAGGACCTAACCGACATCGAGCCAACATCGACCCCGCACTGAAGTTCTCATTCATTTACAAACGTAAATACTTTTAGCACTTCTAGACACTGTGTTACATGCAGAGGATAACAGAAAACAGAATATATACATTGTCTGGGCTTGGCCTCATAGAACTCATAGTCAAACAGAGAATGGAGAAGTTATCCAATAAATGCATTGATGGGTATTAAGAACTGAATTGTGTTACCGAGATTTTGTGCCAAAGCCCTAACTCTCAGTTGACTGTATTTGGGATAGGGCCTTTAAGGAGAAAAAGTTAGATGAGGTTATAAGGATGGCATCCTAATCCGATAGGACTGGTGTCCTTATAGTAATTAGAGACATCAGAGTGTTCTAGGTATGTGCACAGTGCAAAGGCCATGTAAAGACACAGCAAGAAGGCAGCTCTCTATAAGCCAAGGAGAGAGACCTCTATGATGGTACTTTGATCTTGGACTTCTAGACTCTAGAATTGTGAGAAAAATAAATTTCTGTTGTTTAAGCCTCCCAGTCTATAGTATTCTATTATGGCTGTGCAAGTGCACTAGTTTAATGGGGAAGTGCAGGGTTCTTCAGAAACATATGGAAGGGACCCCTCAGCCAGGTCTGGGGAAACGGTGGTAGGAGAGGGGTGAGGGAGGAAGTGGTGTTTTTGGTGGAGGTTGCAATGCCAGTGAAGCCACAGAGGCTAGGAGAGCATGGTCTGGAGCTGTGAGACAGAGGAAAAGAAAGTTTAATAACTTGGAGTAGAGGGAAGGGTGCTGCTTCTGGAACAGATGAAGGTCTACAAGTCCCAAAGAGTGTTAGAGCAAGGCTTCTCAGGACTATTCAACACAATCCAACCATTCTCCTCTCTTGAAATTCCTTCCTTCCTCTTTGGGCTTCCATAACACCACATTTTCTTGGTTTTCCTCCTACTTTGTTGTTACTCTGAGTCCTCTTTGGTCTATTCTTTTCTGTGCTCAAACTCTAGCTATTAGAGTTCCCCAAGACTCAGTCCTTAGCCCTCTTCTCTATTCTTTTTACATTCCTTCCAAAGTGATTTTATCCAGTCCTGTGACTTTAAATAGAATTTGTGTGTCTTTGGCCTCCCAATCACTATCTCCTTCCCTGATCTCTTCCTCAAAATGTAGATTCGCCTGTCCATTTGTTTCCTTGAGAGCTCTCCTTAGTTGTTTGATAGGTAACTCAGACATAATGCTCAATTAGGTAGGATGTTATTGGCTTGTAGTATGTGCTTTTACTTCGAGGTTTGCTTTCTTTCCTCTCTTCAACCCCTGCAATTACCTTGAGAATGAACCCAGGTTAGCCTGCTAGAGAATGAGGGGCCACATGGACCATATGTCCAGTTAAAATCAGTTGCGTCAAGCCCAAATCATCAGAACTTCCCAGCCCATCTGTTGATTCATAATAAATAACAAATGCTAGTTATTTTAAGCCACTAGTGGTAGAGGTGGTTTGTTATACTCACACACGTGAAAAAGTCCTAACCGCTTTGAATGGAGAAGATGACAGGACACCTGAAAAGAGGAGCTTGTAGAAAGTAGGGGTCCCCAAACTACATCTTCCAGGTCTGGTACTTTTCAGTCCTAGATTTCTTGAGATGGGTAAATTCTAAATTGAATATGCTTCTCATGAAACATGCTGCTATGGCTCTTGCAGAATAAGATGGTTCCTCTGGGTTAGATCTGCTAATAGATCTTCGTTTTAAATGAAAAATTGTATGATTGCAAACTTTTCATCTCTGTGTATGGAAGGCAATGGCAGGACAATGCTGGAAGGAGGCTAGTTGCTGGACTGAGAAATGTGGATGCTATTAAAAGAGGCAGCACAAGGCTATTCTGTTAACAGAGGAGATGGGATCCTTAGATAGGAGCAATCCCGGCAGTGCATGGAATGGTCCTTGGGACAATGCATTTCCAGCAATTTATTTGGTAATAGCTCTTCCCTTCTCTTCAAATCCTCTAAGGTCATGGCCCGCCTCTAGCCAGAATCTTACACAATGACTGCACTCCCCCCAGGCCACAGTGATACCCTTCGCTTGCCAAAGGATTTCCACCCACCCCTAATGGCCTGCTAATCGTTACCCTCTGTTTCTTCTACTGTGTTCCTGAATAGCTTATCAAAGTTGCATTTTAACATCCAGCTTTGTATCCATTGTTGCTTCTTTGTAGAAGGTCCGGTGCCATCACTTAGACATCTATTGACACACGTAGATATCAGACAGAGAGGCCCCAAGGCAGAAAACACACGCATTAGCACATGCTCCATTCATCTCTCATTGGTCAAGGGTGGTTACAGCCTGGTGACCTCTCTGACAGGAGGCTCTACCAGGCTGGCTCTCAGGCATGGAAGGATATGGTGGTTATCAGAGTGTGGGGAAAGTATATTTTAACAATATACAATATTTTAACAATACAGTTATGAGCTGCTTAACAGTGCGGATAGGTGGTTCTGAGAAATGCATCATTAGGCGATTTCACTGCTCTGCAATCATAGAGTGCACTTACTCAAGCCTAGATGGTACAGAGTACTGCACGACCAGACTATATGGTATAGCCTATTGCGCCTAGGCTATAGGCCCATATGGCCTGTTATTGTACAAAACAAAGTGAGATTAAATTACTCACAGGAGAAAATGATGCAATAGATGCAGAAAACACGAGGTATGAGGCCACCACTGCTGGTGTAACGAGGCACATTGTTTTATAGCAAACTGTTTTTATAACTAGAAAGAGTATACTCCACAAAGATGATGAAAAGCATAGTATAGTAAATACATAAATCAGGAACATAGTCATTTATTACCATTATCAAGTATTATACACTGTACAATTGTATGTGCTGTACTTTTGTATGACTGGCAGTGCAGCAGGTTTGTTTACACCAGTGTCACCATAAACGCATGAACCATGCATTGCCCTACGATGTTATGGCACCGCTATAAAGATACGTGACAAGAGGAGCTTTTCAGCTTCATTATAACCTGATGGAGGGAATCACCATTGTCTATGCAACCTGCTGTTGACCGAAACATTATTACACTACACATGACTGTATTTCATGACGTAATTATTTCAAAGTGCAGCAGTGCTACAACAAGTGTAGCTTCCTGGTTAAGGACACAGATTTTGGAATCAGACAGGCAAATTTGCCTGTGACTTCAGTTGTGCAAATTAAGGTTTGTGATTCCCTAGTGCTGTCCTTGTTGGCCAGTTACTTAACCCCTCTACACCACTGTGCAGTGACGACAGCACCCGCCTCCTAGAAATACGGCAAGGATTAAGTGAGATATAGCATAAAAATTCCCCATCACGGTACTCAGTGTCCATAAGCATGCAGTAAGTGTAAGCAATGATAGTAATTTAAGATAATGTTCCCCAAAATATATTCTACCCAGCAACAGTGTGCTTGAAAAATGTTAATAGGCATACTGTGAAAAAGTTTTGACGTCACAGAGAACATTGATATACTAAAGACTCTGTGGGGTTGTACAGTAAACAAATCATTTGAATTTTGTTTAACCTAGCTTTTCGCAAATTTATTTGAGGACAATGGACTTTTTTTTTTTTAACTCTTGTAATATTGACATCTGTGGATCACTAGTGTCACGGTAACACTATTTGGACAATGCTGGATTCTGAAATACTTTTTGGCTGTGTGATTAGTTAAAAATCTTTCACCAGAAAGCAAAAGAAGAGTTAAATATAAAGAAGCTTAAGTGGACAACCTGGCCGCGGTGAACCTTGGACCAACGCTGCCCTTGGCTCTCGGCCGCGCTGGAGCCTGGGAGTAGTGAAGATCATCGTCCCGGCCATCTGCTGTGAAGGGCAGCGTGCTGCACGGCGAGGTAGGTTTTTCAGCCCTGAATCCCAATTTACCATTCCGACTGCTGGCCTCGCTCTTCAGTGGAAGCCACCCAGAGCTCTGTGCTGTCCTTGTTAAGAACACCCAGGCCAAACCCGGACTTTCTCAGCCTGGAGTGGTCACGCATATTTTATACTTTTGTTTATTTGAGTTTGTTTTGTAGGAAACCACATCAAGTATAAACCATGTTGGCCTTTGCTGGTCTCAGTGTAGGAGAAGCTCCATGCAGTGATGCTTTTGAAACAGAAAAACTTGTCAAAGAATATATGATTGATTCCTAAAGCCGAATGACTCATAAGAATACCTGGGACCTAATGGCTACCCCTCTTGAATAACAGCTGGCTATTCATGCTAGGGACATTTTTTTTAAAGGGGAAGTTTACAGAGTGTTACAGAAAGTAGGTAGGAGGTCCCAAAGACAGAGTGAAAAAAAAAGTCTTTTTGTGGGGGGGTAAGGAAAAAATGTATGTATTTTTTTAATATACTATTGAATTGATGTTTAATATAATATTGAGTTAATCTAATGTTAATAGAGAGTCAATGGAAGGGAATTCACAAGGGATATGCCAAATTATGGTACTTTTGTGATAGATAGCCTGTATATTTTCTATTAAGTACATAATTAGTCTCATGCTTTATGCATTATTATGTGGCACAGAGAAACATGGGATATTTACCATTCACTTTATAAAGTGAGCAAAACTAAAACTACAATATCAAATTTTAACAAAGATCACAAAAACAGGTCCTTCCCCAAGACAATGAAAACCAAAACTCTTCAGACATGATCAAAATTGACTTGGGGATACAGGTTGAAAATGACCCGCAATACTGAAAAATTAAATGCAGCAGCATATAAAGGGAAACTATAATCTGACCAAGTAAGATTTACCATAGGAATGCAAGGAATGGTTTATTAATAGGAAATCTATAAATAAATTATTTTAGTAAGTCAAAAGAGAAAAATTATATCATCATTTTAGCAGATGGTACCCATTAATGATTTAAAATATACTAAAGTGGGAATAGAGAATAGCTCTTTCGTAGTACTTAGTAGGATACTTCCAGAAGACTCAGTAGCACTTTCCCATTAGAACTAGAAATAGGATAAGGATGTCCAGTATTACTTTTATTATTTTCCTAAAAGTTTTAGCCATTGAAATGAAACAGGAAACAAATAAGTAACACTATCAGAGTTAATTTTGTGAGTCCACTCGGCTAGGCTGGTGCTGAGATGGTTCATCAAATACCAGTTCTGATGTTGCCGTGAAGATATTTTTTAGTTGCGAATAACATTTAAACTAGTAATATATGTTAAAAGTAAGCAGATTACTCCCCATACTCAGCTAATCAGCAGAAGGCCTGAGGAGAAAAAGACTACGGTCTCTGGAGGAGTCAGAGTTCTGCCTCCAGGCTGCCTTTGAACCTGAGACTACAGCACCAGTTCTTCCCTGGGTCTCCAGCCTGCTGGTCTGCCCTGCAGATTTCCAATTTGCCAGACCCCACAATTGTGTCAGCCAATTCCTTAAAATAAATCTCTGTTGACAATATACATACACATTCTATCCTGCGTCTCTGGAGAACTCCCGTGCAAACAGCAGCGGCGAACACCGACTGAGGCTTTCTAGGCACCAGGCAGTGCTTTAAGGGCTACGCGGGCATAAAGTCGTTTCATCCTCACGATAGTTTTAAAAGGTAGTGCGATTTTTTTTCTCGCTATTAGGAAATAATCAGGATGAAATTCTCTAAGGACTCGTAGGAATGTTCTGGGCTAATTAAAGGATAAGAACCAAAAGCCTAAATTTTCTGCCCTTTTCCTTTTAGGCAAATGACTCCAACCAGCCCTTTCTCCGTAACGTCAGTGCTCTGAGCCCGTGCATTGATGGTAGGGTATATTACTATCCTGTCAGCAGCCAGTTAAATCGAACACAGGCTGGGGGGCAACGGTATTTAGAGGGATTTCACTTGTACTTGACTTGTACTCTCACAATCCTGTATCAGTTTCCAATGGCTGCCACAACACATTACCACAAACTCAGTGGCTTAAACAACACAAATTTGTTATTTTTACCGTTCTAGAGGCCAGAAGCCCTAAACTCAAGGTGTCAGCAGGGCAGTGTTCCTTTTGGAAACTGTAGGGGAGAATCTGTTTCCTTAGCTTTTTCGGCTCCTAGGGGACACTTGCATTTTTTGGTTCATGGCCCTTTTCTTCATCCTGAAAGTTAGCAGCATGGCATTTTCACATTTCTCTCTCTCTTTCTGACCTCTGCTTGCATTGTTCATTGCTTTCTCTCTCTAATTTTGAGCCTTTGTCTCTTTCTTATGAGGACTTTTGGAACTGCTCGGGGTGCACTGTAACAATCTCCCTATCTCAAGATCTTTAGTTTGATCACATCCGCAGAGTCCCTTTTGCCATGAAAGGTAACATATGGACAAGTTTCAGGGATTAGAATGTGGGCATCTTTTGGGGGGAAGTATTCTGTCTACCATACATGTGAAATTAAGCGAAAGACCTCATCATGTCCTTCATATACAGAAGTATCTGTGCTTATACAACAAAGAGAATCAGGCCTCTCAATGGATGTTACTAGCGTGAAAGATGAAAGAAAAATACCTTCAGTATTTTTCTGTCCTAGTTCTCTGGTAAGAAGCCTATTGCATAACTCAGTTTTAGGAAAACTGTACCACAGGAGAGGGGAATTTCTTTGCAACACTGCCTTCTAACCTTCCCGTATACACATAATGGGAGAGGCTTCTGCAAAATAAGAAAGAAACATGGATTCATATTTTTCTCATCTTGTTGTTTGGCAAGGCTATTCCAAATACAAAAACAAACACAAAAGTCACAGTGAACAAGATTAAGAGGTATGACTTACTTAAAACTCCAAACCCACATAGGTTTTTTAAAAAACAGAAACAGAGACTTTCAGTTTCTGGCTCCACATGTAAGAAGTCACCACTCTGTCCAAACAAGTACAAGCCTGAACAAACTGAAAAAGCAGTTTTCTCTTGTATCCTTAAGAGAGGAGAGGACACAGGGAAAATCACTGACCCCAAGATTGGACATACAGGCTAATATAGGGAGTCACAACTTACCAGAATGGAGACTTAGGAGCTGAAATGCTGTGGGGACCGGTGTCAGGCCAGGAACACCTAAAAATGTAACCAATGATTTGCTGGAGACTCAGTCAGTGTGGACAACTCTGAGAGTTAAAAACTTCAGGAGGACCCAATTATGTAGGGGGCCCCCACGACTTTGTGAGTCTTACCTCCAGGAGCTCGACCAGGAGCAGGGTGAGGAGAAAGGAGCCATTTTGAAGTAGTAGAGCACAGGGTTCCCTTAATAAGGGCTGCCTTCAGGGGAAACTAATCGACCAGGGTGTTGGGTATTATCAGAGACTAACTGGCCGGGGGAATGGGAAACACTGAACTCCAGCCCAATCTAGCCATCTTGTCCTACCTGAGTGGAAGAAAAAACCTAAGAGACACTTGTACCTTCACAGTTCAGAAGCACAAGCTCACTAAAAGTCTGAGGCCCAATCCCAGGACTGTAGAACACTTCCTCCCCCTCACAGCTACATTACTAAAGGGCTATTTACAGCAGTTCAGTTCACCTGATCCATCATGTTCGGCTGCAAGAAAAATTCACAAGACATACCAAAAGGCAAAAAATACAACTTGAAGAGACAGAGTAAGCCTCAGAAGCAGACAGGCAAGCGATGTTGGAATTGTCAGAGCTGAAATTTAAAACAACTACGATTAATATGTTAGAAACGCAAATGGATAAAGAAGACAGCATTTAAGGAGAGATGGGCATTATAAGTAGTGATGGAAATCCTTAGAAAGAACCAGTAAGAAATGTTAGAGATCAAAAACATGGTAACAGTCTCAAGTGTCCATCAGTAGATGAGTGGATAAAAGAACTGTGGAATATTTACACAATGAAATACTACTCAGCCATAAAAAAGAAAATTTTACCCTTTGCGACGGCTTGGAGGGACCTGGAGAACATTATGCTAAGTGAATAAGCCAGTGAGAGAAAGACAAATACCATATGATCTCACTCATATGTGGAATCTAATGAACAAACTGAACTAACATGCAAAATAGAGGCAGGCCCATAGATAGAGAGCAAGATGACAGCTAAGGGTGGCGGAGCGGGTAAGGGTGGTGGAGAAGGTTAGGGGGTGGAGGGATTGAGCAAGAAGTAAAAAGGATTCATGGACATGGACAACAGTGTGGTGATTGTGGGGGCTGGGTATAAGGAGACTAAATGGTAATGGAAAAAAATACAGTAAAATTAAAAAAGAGAGAGAGAAAAGCACAGTAACAGAAATGAAGAATATTTTTATTTTTGAGGATCCAGTATTTTTTTTTAAAGATTTTATTTACTTTTAGGCAGAGGGGAAGGGAGGGAGGAAGAAAGAGAGGGAGAGAAACATCAATGTGTGGTTACCTCTTGTGTGCCCCCTACTGGGGAACTGGTCTGCAACCCAGGCATGTGCCCTGACTGGAAATCAAACCAGTGACTCTTTGGTTTGCAGGCCAGTGCTCAATCCACTGAGCTACACCAGCCAGGGCAGAAATAAAGAATATTTTTTCTGGGCTGATTAGTAGACTGGACATAGCTGAGGAAAGAATCTCTGAGTTTGCCAATATCTCAATAGAAACCTCCAAGACTGAAAAGACAAGAGAGCATGACTGTGGGACAACTACAAAAGGTACAACATGCATAATGGGAATATCAGAAAGGCAAGAGAGAAAGGAACAGAAGAAGTATTTGAAACAATGACTAACAATTGCCCAAAATTAAAGTCACACATTAAACCACAGATTCAAGAAGCTCAGAGAACACTAAATAATATAGATGCCGAAAAAAAAAAACAAAAACAAACCAAAAACTGACAGGTAAACATATCATTTTCAAATTACAGAAGATCAAAGATAAAGAAAAAAACCTTGAAAAGAGCCAAAGGAAAAACACACCTTGGCTATAACAAAGGTAAGAATTATATCCAACTTCTCAGAAACCAGACAAGCAAGAAGAGAGCAGAGTGAAATAAAATGTTAAGAGAAAAAAATCTTCGCACTAACGTAGAATTCTGTACTATGTGAAATTATATTTCAAAAGTGAAAGAGAAATAATGGCTTTCTCAGACAGGCAAAAATCAAGGGAATTTATTACCGGTAGACCTGCCTTGCAATAAATGTTAAGGGAAACTCTTCAGAGAGAAGGAAAATAGCATAGATCAGAAATTCAGATGAAATGAGGAGCATCAAAGAAGAAATAAATAAAGGTAAAATAAAACACTTATTTTTCTTATTCTTCATTACTCTAACAGATAACAATTTGTTCAAAATAATAACAAATATATATTCAAGTATGTATGCATATATATTTTGTGTATCTACACTTATGCATACTTATATGTAAGTGAAGTGAATGACAGCAAAGATACAAGGGTTGGGAGGAAGGAATTAGGATTATTTTATTATAAGTACTCATATTATCAGTGAAGTGGTATAGTGTTATCTGAAAATGGACTTGGATTAGTTGTAAGTTATACTGCAAATTCTAAGGCAACCACTAAAAATGGCAAAAATATAAATATAACTTATCTGCTAAGGAGAAAAAAATGGAGTAATATAAAATGTTCAATTAAAACCACAAAAAGTGGAGAAAGAGTGGAAGAGAAAAATAAAAACAAAGAATAAGGAAACAAGTAGAAGACAGTAACAAATATGGTAGATCCAAGTATATCAAAAATCATTTTGAACATCAAAGTCTAAAAGCACCAATTAAAAGACAAAGATTGTCTGAATAGATCAAAAAACAAGTCCACTATATGTTTCTACAAGAAACCTACTTTAAATATAAAGACACATATATATCGAAAGTAAGTGATTGGAGAAAAAATATACCAGGATAACACTAATCAAAAAAAAACAAGAGTAGCTATTTTAATTTCAGGGAATGTATTTCAAAGCAAAGAAGGTTATCAGTGATAAAGAAGGGCATTACATAATGATAAAAGGCCAGTTCTCTAAGAAGACAACATTCTTAACATGTATGTGTCTAACAAAAAAGTGTCAAACCATGTAAGGCCAAACCTGATAGAACTGCAGAGAGAGATAGATGAATCCATTCTCATAGGTGAAGACTCCAGCACCCCTGTACCAGGAGTGGACAAATCCAGCAGGTAGAAAATCAGTAAGGGCTTAGCTGGACTCAACAGCACCCTCAATCAACTGGATTGAATGGACATCTATAGACTACTTCATGGAACAACAGCAGAACACACATATTTCTCAAGCTCCCACAGAACATTCACCAAGATAGATGACATCCTGAGCCATTGAACACACCTTAACAAATTTGAAAGAACGTAAACTATGCAATGTGTGATTTCTTTTTTCATTTTTTTTTTGTTTTTATTTTTTAATTAAATTTCTTAGGGTGACGTTGGTTAAGAGGATCATATAGGTTTCAATTGTACATTTCTATGATACATGTATATTACAATGCAATCCCTGATTTCAAATCACAGTGGAAGTAAACTTGAAATCAGTAACAGAAAGATAACTGTAAAATCCCCAAATACATAGATGTTAACATAACACATGGATTGAAAAGAGAAAACAAAATTAAAAGAGAAACAATAAATTAGAAAAATATCTACAAAATGTATAGCAAGTGGCTAATACAGTCAATATGTAAAAAGCAGTTACAAATTAATAAGAGGAAAAGACAAATACCACAGAGGCAAAATGGGAAACTGAAATAGACACTTCACAAAAGAAGATATCAAATAACTTATACATATGCAAAACTGCTTAACATCATTGGTGTAAAGGTAATTTAGACTAAAATAACTTGACAAATATAAAAATAAATAACTAATTCTGGAACAGATGTGGGCACCCTCTTGATTGCTGGCAGGAGTGAGTATGGTACAGAATTGTCAAAATTACACTGGCAATATATATTAAAGCTTAAAAATTGAGCATACTCAATGAACCAGAAATTTCAGTTAAAGGAATTTACCTAAAGGAAATCAGGAGTACATGCAAAAACTGAGCTGCATAAATTTTCCACTTGATAATATATATAATCTAAATATAAAAGGAAATCTAAATATCTGAAGAAAACGTTGGTTAACTTTGGTTAACTATATGATAATCTATTATAAAATAGAATATAATGCAGTCATTTAAAATGAGAATTTTAGACTTCCAGACAAGATGGAGGCATAGGTACACACTCTTTGTCTCCTCGCACATCCAAAAGAAGGACAACAACAAATTTAAAAGCAAAAAATAATCAGAACTGCCAGAAAATCGAACTGTATGGAAGTCCAACAATCAAGGAGTTAAAGCAGAAACACTCATTCAGACAGGTAGGAGGGGTGGAAATGGGCAGCCGGGGTGGCGAGGACTAGGAAAGGTGGTGGCTGGAGGACCATGGCTGGCAAGGCAGTTGCTGGCAGACCAGTTGGTCCCACATTTGCATGACAGTAAACCGGGAGGAACTACGAGGGAGTGAGAGACACAGTGCAACCCAGAGTTCTGGCTCAGGAAAAGAAAGCCTCAAAATCTCTTCCAGTAAAAACTTCTGGAGGTTGTGGCAGTGGGAAAAACTGCCAGTCTCACAGGAGAGCTTGTTTGAGAGACTCACAGGGTCCTAGAATGTACACAAATGCACCCACCTGGGAATCAGCACCAGAAGATCCCAATTTGCTTACGGGTAGCTGTGGAAATGACTGAAAGCTGGCCAAGAGCCAAGCAAGTGGCATTGTTCCCTCTCCGACCCCTCCCCCATATACAGTGCCACAAGGCAGTGATGCGGGTTGCTCCACCCTGGCGAATACCTAAGGCTCTGCCTCTCAAATGTAATAGGTGTGCCAAGACAAAAAAAGTATGACCTAAAGGAAAGAACAGATCAGAGCTCCAAAAATGGAACTAAGCAATGGAACTAGAGATAGCCAACCTAACAGATGCAGAGTTCAAAACACTGGTCATCTGGATGCTCACAGAATTGGTTGAGTATGGTCGCAGTATGGAGGAAAAAGGGAAGGCTGTGCAAAGTGAAATAAAGAAAAACACACAGAGAACCAACAGTGAAGGGAAGGAAACTGAGACTCATATCAACAATTTGGAGCAGAAAGAAGAAAGAAACATTCTACCAGAACAGAATGAAAAAAAAAATAAAGAAATAAAATCTTTTTAAAAAACACAAATAAATCAAGATAAAAAACTTATGGAGAATGTGATGAAAAAGCAAAGCAATGAAAATATTAGAACAAGGAGTGGGTTGGGGGTAGAGGGATCGGGCAAAAATGAAAAAGAACTTGTGAACATGGACAACAGTGTGGTGATTACACAGTGTGGTGATGGTAGGGTGGGGTGGGGGCAGGTAGAGATGGGAGGTGGTATAAGGGGGATAAATGGTAATGGAAAAGATATGATAAAAAATAAACCATTACAAAAATTTAGGTGGTATTTCTGGTCAAGATGACAGCATAGGTAAACACAGCTTACCTCCTTATACAATCACATCAAAATTACAACTAAAATATAGAACAACCATCACTCAGAACTGTCAGAAATCAACTTGAATGGAAGTCTGACAACTGTGGAATTAAAAAAAAAAATACACATCCATCAAGACTGATAGGAGGTGGAGATACACAGAACCCACATCCACGAGTGGTGGATAAAAATTTGGGAGGGATATTTTGGGAGCAGGGAGTCCCAGCCTCACACCAGGTCCCATAGCCCAAGATTCCAGTGCCAGGAAGATAAGTCCCCATAACTACTGGCTACAAAAACCAGTGGGGATTGAGTTGGTGAAAGAAGCTTCGGGAGTCCCAAACAGTTCCCTGTAAAGAATCCACACAGGGACTTACTCAGATTTACTCCTTCTGAGCTCCAGCATCAGGGGAGCAGTTTGAAAGGCACCAGTGGCACACAAGGAGGAACTGAAGTGTCTGACATGAAGGTGGGACCTGGAGGATAATTTTCTTCTAGACAGAAAGGTGGGCAAAGGCCATTGTCTCTTTTCTGAGCTTTCCCCCCAACAGAGCCACAGAGTTGGCAGGCTGGTGCTGAATCTGACACTCTATCAACCTGGCTAACACTGTTTGCTCTGCCCTGGAGATCCCCTGAGACTCCATCCCACCAACATTATGGGCCACCCGGGCTGTTTACTCTGACTTTTCATATGAATGGCTGATCCTGGCTCATGATTCACAGCTTCCTAAATCCTATCAAACAAGCAACAGCCAGCCTCAGTGATCCCCTAGTCCCTGTACCTCTTGCTAGGTGGCCCCAGGCTTGGCACTAGCAGCAGCCAGCCTAGATTCACAGCTTGGCTTCACTTAGGAATCTCCAAGCCCAGCATGAGTAGCAGCCATCTCAGATTGCTTTAGAGCTCATGTAAGTGGCCCTGGGTAGAACACAGGTGGGGCTGACTTTGGTCAGCACCATCCAGGAAACCCCAGAGCCTCTGTACCCAGTGCACAGCTACAGACCACATCAGAGCATCACCACCTCTCCCTGCATAGCTGGTCCTCCACAGAAAACAGAAGTTAACGGTCATTGGTCATAGCCAGTCTCTGCAGCTGACTGGCCTAGATAAATCCCTCTCGTTGATCTTCCAATAACAATCAAGGGTCAACTACAACAGGAGGGTGTACTCAGCCCACACAAAGTGTGTACCTCAAGTACCCAGCTTGAGTGACAGGGGAAGCTGTGCCACTGGATCCTATAAGACACCTACTACATTAGGCCACATTACCAAGACAGGGAGTCATAGAAGCTCTACCTAATACATAGAAACAAACACAAGGAGGCTGCCAAAGTGAGCAGACAAAGAAACACGGCCCAAGTGAAAGAACAGATCAAAACTCCAGAAAAAGAACTAAACGGAATGGAGATAAGCACTCTATTAGATACAGCATTCAAAACACTGGTTATAAGGATGCTCAGGGAACTTAGTGAAGACTTCAACAGCATAAAAAAGATGAAGTCAGAAATGAAGGATACACTAATTGAAATAAATAATAATTTACAGGGAAACAACAGTAGAGTGGATGAAGCCAAGAATCAAATCAATGATTTGGAACATAAGGAAGCAAAAACAACCAATCAGAACAACAAGTAGAAAAAAGAATCCAAAAAATGAGGCTAGTGTAAGCAGCCTCTGGGACAATTTCAAGCATTCCAACATTTGCATCATAGGGGTGTCAGAAGAATATGAGGAAGAGCAAGGAATTGGAAATCTATTTGAAAAAATAATGAAAAGAAACTTCCCTAATTTGGTGAAGGAAATAGACCTGCAAGTTCAGGAAGCACAGAGAGTCCCAAACAAGATGAATGCAAAGGGGCCCACCACAAGACACATCATAAGTAAAATGCCAGAAGTTAAAGGTAAAGAGAGAATCTAAACTGCAGCAAGAGAAAAGCAGTTAGTTATCTACAGAGGAGTTCCCATAAGACTGTTGGCTGATTTCTCAAAAGAAACTTTGCAGGCTAAAAGGGATTGGAAAGAAATATTCAAAGTCATGAAAAGCAGAGACTTATGGCCAAGATTGCTGTACCTAGTAAAGCTATCATTTGAAATCAAACGGCAAATAAAGAACTTCCCAGAGAGAAAAAAAACTAAAGGAGTTCATCATTACCAAACCATTATTGTATGAAGTGTTAAAGGGACTTATTTAATAAAAAGATCAGCCCTGGTTGGTGTGGCTCAGTGGACTGAGGGCCAGCCTGCAACTCAAATGGTCACCAGTTGGATTCCCAGTCAGAGCACATGCCTGGGTTGCAGGTCAGGTCCCCAGTGAGGGGCGCTCGAGGGGCAACCACATATTGATGTTTCTCTCCCTCTCTTTCTCCCTTATTTCCCCTCTGTCTAAAATAAAATAAATAAAATCTTAAAAAAATAAAAAAGATCAAAGTTATGAACAATAAAATGGTAAAAAATACAAATCTATCTACAATTGAATCTAAAAAATAAACTAAGCAAACAAGAAGTACATAAATAGAATCATGGATATGGAGAGTATTTTGATGGTTGCCAGATGGGAGGGGATTGGAGAGAATGGATGGAGAGGTGAGGGGATTAATAAGTACAAATAGGTGGTTACAGAATAGCCATGGGGATGTAAAATACAGCATAGGAAATGGAGTAGCCAAAGAACTTACACACATGACCCATGGACATGAACAATAGTGTGGAGTTTGCCTGAGGGAGTGGGGGGTGCTGGGTAGAGGGGTGCAAAGGGAGAAAAACTGGAATAACTGCAATAGCATAATCAATAAAATATAATTTAAAAAATAAAATAAATTAAAAACAATGTGTATAAAAGAAACACATAAAATGTTTATACAGGGTGGATGATGAACCTGAAGGTGATTTAATTTTTTTCCTTGTTTATTTTACAGTTTCCAAACTATGATGACCATGTATTAATTCCATAATTAGAAAATTTTCAATAAATAGTAAAAATGTAAGAGAAAGAGCAATAATGTATTTTGTCAAAATCATAACTGTTCTTCCTGGTTTCTTTTAGAATTCGCTACTTGAAGTGAGGTCTGTGGACCAAGGGAACCTAGAAGCTTATTTCAGATACAGAATCTCTGCTTCGCTCCACCACTATATCAGAATCTGAATTTTATCAAGATACTCACATTATTGGCATACACATTAACATATCATCAACTGATCATTTCATTACTGCATTGGGTTGGCTAACTACTATCAAGATGTAGTATTTGGCACTCTGTACGGAGGTTAATAACATTTTAAATATCTTTCTGGCATATTTCTGTAGTTTGGATGTCAGGGGTTCAGAAAGACCTTGGTGACATTTGCCTTAGGACTAGTCAGTGTCCTGGGTCTTGCTCCCGGCTGATTTACCCTCTGATTCAGCCACTGCTCTAGGCCCTCACTGCCTTCTTTTCTCACCTCATTTCTTCCATTCATGCATCCTTCACTCATCCCTGAATGAGCTACCGAATTCAGCTTTTGCTCACCTGCTGAGCCATCTTCTTCTGTATGCTCCTCTTCCATACGGGAAAATATGCTGTCATTTCCGAGATTATCAGAGATTTATGGGGCTAGGTAGACAACAGTTGTTTTGGTAGAGATTGTTTTATTTCACTCATTGACCGTTTACCAGGTAATTGATGAATAGGATAGTCCATGACCTGGAAACCCTCGTAATGGAATGGCAGGGGTGGCAGGGGTGGAGAGGCATCCTGTAGAAAGACCATGATGGGATGTGTACCTTTGAGAAGACATGAAAATGGAGTGATAATGGAGCCTCGGGAAATTCAGGAAGGATTTGGGGGGAGGTGTCATCCTTCTGTGACCCCCAACCCCCCAAATGAAGTTAATGCTATAACAGATTCATTCCCGGCTGCGCACATATTACTCTTTCAATCGTCATCCTGCCTGGTGGACTGAAAGGTAGGGAGAGTTGGACGTGGCCATGATGGTGGGTGGCTTCTCCGGGGCAGAGGAAGCAGAAGGCAAGAGGACTAGAGTAGGACAATGCGTGATAAGGGTCATTGCAATACCTTCTCCAAACTGGGTATCAAGTGGATCAGAGAAACATTTCCATTTGGAAACAGACTTTTGTAGACCGACCATAAATGGAGGTTAGGGAGAAGGGAAGCTTTCGGCCAGTGAGCTGTGACAGATTTAAAGTTAAACCATCAGCCACAAGCACATCCCTGAATGTGGTTTCCTCTAAGAAAGGACTGTAACTGTGCTGAAACCTGCCCGAGATCCCCCAGCCTGCGCTTTGTTGGTGACCATGCCCTTCAAGGCAGTGTGCACACGCGCTCTGAGTGAGCAGACAGCACAGCCTGGAGGCTGGGCACCTCGACTTTTCAGAAAAGGAAGCAGAACTGGAGGGCTGCCAAGGCACTGAGTGTCTGCAGCATGACCAGGAAAAGGAAGAGCTCGGCTTCTGTCTCCAGAGCCTCTTCACCAATTCCCCAATATCCTTTGGCATTTGGACAGGCTGCTGTTGCTTTGGGGGAGGGTGGCACACACGGTGGCATTTGTATTAATGTCTTTCCACTGACTGCCTTCTGTTTACCAAACCATAACAGGAAGGTTGCATTATTCCAGAAAATTTAAAGTTTATGTGTGCTAAGGGAGAAGAACTGAACAGGTTCACAGGGGAGATGTATCCTGCAGCTTCTGGAAGAAAACCCTACACACAGCTCTCGGTGCCATCGCCTATTTGCCCGATGGTTGAGGCACTGGGCAGATTTGGCAAGAGGGGCTCTTTCTGTTAGTAAGTATGTGTCATCGGGAAGGACCAGCTGAAGGTGAGTAGGCCGAAGGGAAGTCGGCAGGATCCTGAATTGCTGGTTTCAGGATCTGCTCCCTGGTGAAGAAAGCCACTCCCCAGGGCTGTACCACCCTGCCTTAAGGGCTCTGGCAGACACAAACTCCCCGTCACCCAAGAGAGAGCAGAGTTTCAGGTTCTGTAGGGTTCCATTGCCTCTGTAACTCCAGCAGGAAGATGTGAAGAGTATTTGAGGTAAAGGAGTCTGGGCTGAGGTCAAGGATATTGCATAGCTGTTTGCTTCAGTCCCAAACCAGTGTTATTTAAACTCCTAGTGAAAGTGGTTCCCTATCTGTATGTGTCAAGGTAAACTTCCCAGCAAAGTGGGATGGGCCCAGGATGTATAGAAACTGAGGTAGGAAGGAAGAACTTTCACTTATTCTTCACCCAGAGCATAAACTACCTTTTCTTGTTTCTCTTGAGTACCCTGAAGGGGTCACAAGGTTCAAATATTTTTGGAGCATGGCTCCAAACTCAGTTCTTGGTCACAGGGAGCTATGTATAAAAGCTCCCTTTTTATAGAAGATGTTTTATGACTCCTAAACATTTTTATGTATTTGTAGTCTGCTTGGAAAGACACAGCTCACCCCTGAGGTGCCTAGGGTCTATATCGTGTTCCTTCAATGCCTGTGGAAATGAAGGGAGCTAGTGAGGGCCTTATCTGTGATGGACCCAGGACTCCAGAGTCTTGTGCCTCCCACAGCGCCACGAAGTCTTGTCTTCGCCCCGCATCAGAAGCCTAGAATAGTGCTGCCTCTGGAGAAGGTGCGGACAGGGTGGCTTGGCAAATTCACTTTCTCTACATCTGGGACTCACACCTCAAGCTTTTTGTGGGATCTTTGGTGCAATATCTTTCTTGGTTTGGTCTAAAAATAATCTTCAGTAGGCAGAAGAGAAATGCTTAGAAAGTACACAACTTGCTGATGTCAAGGGGAAAAAGATTTAATTTCTGCGATAACGTATAATTCTGCTTTTATTCCACTACTCATATTTGTTTATTCAGCTGCCATTGTACTAATTGTCATCTGCATACTGCCTAAAGTAATTTATCTTTGGGTCTTACAGTAGCTACCTCCTTTGGCAACCCTGCCAGCATATCCTTGGAAGAATCTTATTTCACCAGACTCCAGGGGAGGGTGGTAAGACTCTGAACAGAGTTCAATACACGAGAAAATGTCTGCACCAAGGAAGGGTATTCTTCAACAGAGGCTGCCTTTCCTAATTTACATAAAAGCCCCCAGTGAGCTAATGGTGTCCCCGGAAGAAAGAGAACTCTGGCATGTGCTTTACATATATTATTCCTGGTCCCTGAGTATGGCATTTGGGGAAGAGGGTGCTGTGTCTCTCCCAAACACCCAGCGCCTTTTAATTGTTAAAATACTATAACAAACATACTAAGCTGTTTTGAAAAAGAAAGAAAATACAGTTATTTTTGCATATTCTGTTGTCCTTAGCCATATGTAGTTTACAGATTATATCAGAATGTATTCACGATCTTCTATGATTTTTTGTGGCTTAACATTATACTACATTTCTATGGGTTTCTTCTTTTCATAATTCTAATTCTAATAGTACAAAATTTCCAATGAATAAAAGAATGACAACAAATTTAACTATTCCTCTATTGTTACTTTGACATTACTTGTGGTGCTTTGTCTTCATAGACAACACCTCCATAAGCATCAGTGGATCTATAGCTGCTTCTTCTTTACTTGAAACAATTCCCAGGAGTGGGATAAAGTGTTAACAGTTTCATGGTCTTTGATATGTGTTGCCATATTGATTTCTTAAAGAACTGTAAAGGTTTATATCCCATGGATTTTTTGTGGTTCAATAATGCACAAGCCAAGGCAGGGATGATACTCAACGTATTTCAAGGAGTTGGGGTATTGGTACTTAGTGATCTGTGCCAAGGCCAGCTGGTCACCCTGCCTGGGCCCACTACCTGGATATGATCCCTGTGAGGAGAGCAAACTGAGTTGCCTTCAGGGCACCCTTTCCCTCTTTTTTTTTCTTTCTGTCAGCCTGTGTTTCCTCCTCTGTTTCTTATCCTCTAGTTTTCATCTGTTCCAGTTCATGATTTATTGAGTGTTTTTATCTGCCTTTACCGAGTAAATTACATGTATTAGCCAATTAAGTCTTGGAACTAGCCTATTAGGTGGTTTTGTTCCATTTTATAGACATAAACACAGAGGCGTGGAAGGTGAAACTACTTGCCCGGGCACACATTGGAGAAACATGACAGAGCTGAGATTCCAAACCAGCCTGGCTGTCTCCACAGCGATTAGCCCAGTGGCTGCGCAGCCTGCAGGGTGCTGGGCTGCTGGGTGCGAGGGAGGGCAAAAGAGGGAAAGAAGCTAAAATCCTGAAGGGACTGAAAATGGCTTTTTTCAGTTTTCTTTTTGCTTTTTTACTTCCTGCATTATTAAATTTTTTGATTAGCTTCTCCTGGTGTCATATTTATTTGCAGCTGTTAAACATTAGAAGACTTCAGAGGGGGGGGATTTATTTAAAGCATAGTTATTAAAATGTCTATTTTGATTTAAGGGTTTCTTCTGCTTTATATTACTTACTTGTCTCATACCGCTTTAATCTATAGTCATTTCTAATAAAGAACTTTCAGAACCTACCAGCCAAAGCACTTTAAGTGATTCTTGCCAAGTCTCATTTAAGCATATTATTTCTCAGCCGAATTATTACTCAGCCATACCCTGTCCTTTTATCATTTATATATACTTGGCCATGTGTCCATTCAAGTCCTTTACAAAGTCATTTGTGCACTTTGAGACTATGTCTTTATAGTACCCCATAATCTCATGACTAGAAGAGGTTCCCGATTATTTTACCCTATAACATGCAATTGTTTTCAGTTGAATTTTCATAAGCTGGTTATAGATGTCAACCTTTGAAGTGGGGACGGATGATGGATGTTTTGGAGGAATTGAGGAAAAGCTCTGTTTCTGGTTGTAAACCTCAGAAAAACTTGGAAGAAAATTAGAAACGGGTATATGAAGATTGTACATTCTGGATGTTTCCCTCAAGAGCTTTGAGCATGCAGACAGAACCATGGCTGTCAAGGGGCAGGCTTTGGTGGTAAATGGGGAATAAGTCGAGTGGGTAAATTTCATATCTTAGTTTGATTTCCCCCAAAGCACAGACGGATGCAAGGAACTGAATGGATGTAGTCTATTTGGGAGGTGATCCCAAAAGGCAGGAGTGAGAAAGTGAGGAGAACAAAGGAAGGAGGACAGGGTGACATGAGAGGATGTATTCAAGGTGGCTGATATAGGTTGGACCTCTGAGAAGTATATAGTATGCCTTCTGGAATCTTCCACATGAAAGACAGAAGGCTGGAGCCTTTATGTGGCTCCAGTGCCCTGTTGGTTGGGGGTTGCCCCGGTGTAATAATGTCCCCAACCTGCACTCCTGGTTGGTACTGGAGAAGTAGCACAGGTGAAGGTGAGCTCCCGGGGACTGTCTATCATAGTCATGCCTGAAATCAGAGGTGAGCCAAAGGCACATAATACAGTCACCAGAGGTGTCCACTACACAGCCACAAAATGAGATTTAATTTCAAAATGTATCTTGAACTTGACTACTTCCCTTCACCTCCACCATGATCACCCTGGCCCCAGCCACCTTTTTCTCTCACCTGGATCCCTACAATGCCTCCCAACTGGACTTCCTGCTTTTGCTCTTGCCTTCTTTCATTCTTTTTGCCTCAAGCTCCCCTCAGAGCACATTATATCAATCTTTTGTGCAAAATCCTCCAGTGCCTCCCTTTCACCCCAAGAATATAATACAAAATTCTCATCTGGTCCACGGCTCCTTCAACTTCGTTGCCAACGCACTTTCTGTGTGCTCACCGCTTAGAGCCTCTCATCCTCCAGGGTGACCCTGCCCCTTCCCTTCCCTGCTGCCCAGTACAAATGTCCCTGCGATCTGCTTGACCCATGGTCTCAATTCAGGGCCCCCTCCTCAGTGTGGACTCGCCTGAAAAGTTTTCTCTGATTAAAATCCTGGACTAACTATCCACATTCCAGATTTCTTTTTCTTCACAGTGTTTTTTACCATCTGACACTGGCTTATATATTTATTGCTTTGTTTATTGTTTGTTTTCCTCACAAAAATAAAATTCCATGAAGAGAGAAGATCACCACTCTGTCTCCAGCACCAAGAATAGTCCCCAGTGTATCACATGTTGTGAATAAGTGAATGACTCCAGGAAGCATGATGCTCCCTCTTTTAAATTCTCCCCCTAAATGCTCCTGTTAGCGTGACCTTCACAGTGACTCAGGAGGGCATCACTTCTGTACATAATTAATCTTATACACTAGTGCAGTGAGAACCCCCGTGGGGACTGGGGTGGGAAGAAAGTGGGTGGTACTTCTTGCAGGAGAAGGCAGGCAGGCATGCAGGCGGAGGCATGGGGCCGCACTTCAACCGCTTACCAACCCATGGTCTGTTTGAGACCAGCCCAGCTGGGCAGGTTGTGTGAGAGCCAGGGCTGGAACTGGCGAATTCTAAGCTCCTTGCCGCTTTTCTAACTCTCTTCTGTCTCCCACCCCCTTAGGAAATGTCAGGAAAGGATAAACTGGACCATCTGGGGCTGTGGGAAGGTCTGGCGGAGAAGGTACTTGATAATGATAGTACTTGGGAGGCCTGACTTTATCTTCTTGTATCCAAGTAGACAGACAAGGGCCATTTATGGAAGTGAGAATAGAATGGCAAGAATGTGCTTTTGGGGATTTTTGACAGAAATCTGTATTTTGAAGGAGGTACAGGCGTTTTGTTAGGAGGCAAAGCCTCTCTCTGTACCCCTTCTTTCTTCATCTGCACACCAGATGCCAACACCAAGGAAATGTGGCATTCTCCGCAGTGGTGCCCCAACATTCTAATTCCTCTACATTTGTCTCTTTGAAACTTACCCATCTCCCTTAAGGCTCTGTTGCTATTTTAGTGGGAAAAGACCATCACCTTATTTTTCTACTCAAGTAAAAATGTAACAGGAGCATCCTAGAAACAACACCTCCAGCTTCTTTTTCTAGGTCCAAGAAGTGATTCTAAATATGGACATCCAGGCTCGTGGCAGAAGAGGATGGAGAATTTGGAGCTTGCAAGATGCCGTGGTACAGGCATAGCTCTGGACAGGCTCTGGGGCCTGACTTCCAAGGTCCAGATCCTGGTTTTGCCGTTTGGTTAGTTGTAGCACGTTAGGGGATTGTTAATCTCTTCATGCCTCAATTTCATTTTCTGCAAAATGGGGATGATAGCTGGACCTTTCTCAAAGAATTGGTGTGAACATTAAATGATGCTAATGGGACCTTTCTCAAGGTTGAGTGTCGAGTGACTGAACGTGTGTGTGCGCAAGTGCTTATGAAAATGCGAGCGCGCACTTAGCTTCAGAAGCAATGACAATGATCCCATGGAGCTCTAAAGGGAACTCTCAAAGAGACAACCATTTTCACCCCTGGCTTTGCTTTGCTGCTTACCTGGTTACTCTGTCTACGACATTGCCTTCAAACGGTTTTTGGTATGGAGTCTCAAAATCTATTACTTTCCTTCAAGTCACGTCCTGTGACTTTTTATTGACTAGAGAATAAAGCTGCATGATGGGGCACTCAAGGCCCTCTCCAGTCTGTCCTCTGCCGTGCATTGTGATTTTCATGGTTACACTTGACAGAAGACAATTTATACTGGTGAGACAATTGGAGGATGTGTTATCTCCTGTATCTGAAAAGTTCAGGGGCAGCTCGTTCTAGACATGGCAGGATCCAGGTGTGTAAATGTGTTGGTCTTTCTCTGTAGCAGGCACTCTCCTCAGAGAGATTCTTGGTAACTGCAGATTTTTATCATCCTTATAGCTACCAATCTCATGGAAAGAGAATGTCTCTTAAAATTCCAACAAAATTCCTGGGATTTAGTTTTGGAACATTAGATAACTAGAGTCCTGTCCCCAGCTCTGAAACAATTACTGGATGCAGGGAAATGGCAGGTAGTGATTGGTCCAGTGACTATCACAGGCCCTTCCCTGATTCCTTCAGGAGAAGGTACAACTCCACTCTTCAGATACTAAGAGTAGATGGGTTTCCCCAAAGACTATAGTTGCTATCCCAAAGAGGATAGAAAGTGGATATTGGGTAGGCAAAAGTAACAGGTGTCCACCACAGCGTAATCTTCTCGCATTACTTATCATTCTTTGAACACATGCTGCAATTTTTCATTTCCTGCCCTTACATGGGACGTCTTCTTTGCTTGAAGTGCCTGTCTCGCACCTCCACCTATCAAAAGTTCAAAGTACATTTAAAATTATACTTCCTTTACATTGCCCACTCCTTGACAACCATAATTTATTGCCTTTATTATAGCCCTCATCATCATCCAACTTGTATTATATTATATAGTGTACATGTCTTTCTTTTGTTACTAGATTTTAAGTTCCCTAAGGGATATAAAATCATGCCTCATAGCCCGTTGCACATGTGCACATTATGTGTAGGTCAGTGGGCATCTTCCGCTGTGTGAAAAGCTTTGTGCCAACTGTAAAGTACTGTAGTGAATATAAGTTGTTGTCATCGTCATTATTTTCTAGTACAAGATCTTCTACATTGCAATTTTCTAATAAATATTTGGTCGATGTACGAGAATATCTAGTTGTAATCCGAAGTAATTTTCAGCAGTCTCAAAATTCTCCATATTCATTTAACTCTTTCTAAACCCAAGATTACCATTATTCAGGTGCAGAAGTGTGCCTTTTTTAAGATGCTTCAGGTATGTAGGCCCAGCAAGCAGAGTTATAATTTTATTTTGTGTGTGCACTTAGATTAAATTCCTTGGTATTGCTTTGGTTTTATTCCTTAGCAGAATTTTACATGTTAACAGTCTGTCTTTTGTATCTTACGGGCTTTGCATTTAGTCAGATGCAAAGCTTTGGGTTTTTAAAGAGCTTTCCTAGGACCAGTGAGCACATCTTTCCTTGCCCCTGGACACTCTGATGGTCTGCAATGAGCATGCCTGGCACTGACCCAGTGCTACCTGGGCCGTGAGCTTGATTCAATCCTACTGGCTTTGACTTTTCCCCTGCCCACTCACCAGGCTAGAAATGAGTGTTGAGTGTCACCGGGTACAGAAAGGCTGATCGCTGGCAAAACTGAAGTGGGTTACCACTCCTCCTCTGTCTTCTCTTCCCCTCTCCCATTCTGTGCATGCCCTTCCTTTCTTGAGACAGCCCACACTCTACCATCCTCCTGCTGCTCGAGCCACATTTTGGGAATGCCATCTAGATCTGTGTTGTGTCCTCTATACTTTCTCCTACTTTATTCCTAATAATTCTACTTGGTGAGCCTTTCTTTGGGGTCAATAATTTTTTATTATAATACAGTTCTTAGTCATAAACGATAAATTATCACCCTTTGTGACTCGATATGTCAATCCTTCCAGATCACACTGAGTTCACACTTGTAGGGGGACTTGCTAGAAACAACCCTCAACTCAAAGAAGAGACAAAAATGAGATGATATAGGCAACAAAGCAGCTGTGAAAATGCCTGTATATGGACTAGAGCTGGAGCAGGAAAGGGTGGGGTATGCCTTTCACAGTTCATTATATTAAATGAACATTCCCAATGAGATCGAGCAAGAAATACTGAGAGACCGGAGCAGAGTACACCCATCATTACTAGTACCAGAAAGTTGCTGAAAACATGGGGCCCTCTGCCTCCCTGGGAAGCCTATTGCACTGCTTCCATTTGTATTTTCAGAGGTGAGAACCAGGGCTCCATTGACAAGACCTAGTGGTGGGCAATACTTTTGGCCAGTTTGACTCTTTTTTAGCATTATTATTATTATTATTATTATTTTTGCTAGTTTTAATAGTTGCCAATTTAAACCATGTTCTTTTTGTAGCTATTAATCTATTTAAACCACATCTGAACCCTCCAAGAAAGTTGATGGTTGAAATGATCCCACTTTTCAGGTGAGGAGACTGAGACTCAGAAAGGTTGGTTTACATTTCCTGACATTGAACATGCTTCTCAAGTAGCATTTATAGAGTTAATATTCAAATCAAGGTCAATCTGACTCCCAAGCGCTTGCTATAACCACTCACTCCTCATACACAGGTCTGTCCATAAATGACTTACCTACAATGCCATCACTGGTCTGGGGGCATTTTTGAGCCTCTACACTGTGCAGTCATGGTTAGTTGTTGAGAACAGCATGATATGTAGCAAGTGCCCTGGGAACAGTGAGGGTGGAACTGTGAGTTATGCCTGGGGGTTGGCGCTTTTGAGCTGAGTGTTGAAGAAGGAGTAGGAGTTTAGTAAGCCCAGGAGGAGGAATGCTTTGAAAGAATTATATTGTTTCCCTTTGAGATTCTGAGAAGAGGCCCAGAATAAGAAGGGGAGCATAGGGTATGCTAAATGGCCCTAGCCGTGGGGCCTCCCAACTTGATGTCCCTGGAAGGGATTTATAAGGTCTGTGAAGTGGGCAGTGGGGGGTAGTGGGGGGAGATGAGTGGATCTGGGGTGACACGACACAGCAAGGAACTATATGGAGAGCCTGAAATCTGTAGCGGGAGAATAAGAAACAGTAATGGCTTTTATAGAATTCGGAGAACAGAAAAGTCAGGGAGTAGATCATGAGTAAAGTAATTTTGGTCAAAGCCATAGGAAGGAGGGTTCATCTAAAGTGAAGACCCTTAGGCAAGGTTTAAGGGAGCTTGTCCTGGTTCATTTGTCTTGCTGGGAAAAAAATGAATTGGATTGTAGAAAGTGCTGTTAGTCAGCGGCATCTAAAATTCCCAATATGTTACCACAGGAGAATTGTTAGGTAAAATTTGGTGTGTCATTTCAATTGAATTTTACACAGCCATTTAGAACAACCATGTAGGGATGTGAAAACTGCTTACGTTAAAATGGCACTATACAAAATTATATTCACACTGTAAGTGTCCTAGGAACTAGAAGGTAATATAAAAAAATGGAAGTGGCTGTGTTGGTTGGTGTCATTATTTTTACTTTTCAAAATTTAAAAGGGAAAGATGATCCCAAAGTGATTTTTCTGAGGCTCTGTCATTACCTTGAGAGTAATAGTAACCAACATGTATTGAACACAGTCCATGTTTCAGATACGGTTTTTTTTTATGGATTACCTTGTTTCATTCTTACAGAAGCCCTAGCAAGTGAGTGTGGTTATTTGGTGAAGGCCACTGAAATCTCTGGCCCAGGATCTCACAGGACACAAACCCAGGTACAGTTGGACTTCAGAATGTATGCTTTCTCCACCAGGCTATGTTACTTCACCGTAACAAGAAGATCGTTTTGACATGAACAGAAGTGTAGGTTCCAGGTATGCCATTCTGAATTCCTCTCTAGGGAAAACGATGTTGTGAAAGTAGGTCTTTAAGAAGGCCCATGCCTTTGAGGCCAGTTGGCATAGCACCAGCCTGCACATAAGAGAAGCTGGATTCCCTGTTCTCTTTAACCATGGAATGGCCCAAGTAATTTAGTAAATTTCATCAAGTCCCTGACCCCAAAGCAATTATTTAATCTCTCTGCATCCTGCTCTGGCTCTGTTTACACACAAACCCAGTGTAGCTAGTAATGCAACAAGGTGGATATTTCTGTTAGCTGAGGTAAAGCAATCAGCTACTAGGGATAGGTTTAGAGCTAAACGGAGCATCCACTTTAAAGAACCCCTAGACAAGCTCTGTTAACATCATTCCCCCAGCCATCTCAGCTGTGTTTGGCCAAGTTTTGGCTGTGTGCTGCACTGAAGTAATCACTACAGGGGTTTTAAGATGTGGTAATTTGGGACAAACACAGAACCTTACATTTTGTAACACCTTACAAGGATGTGACAACACTTTCATGGATATTATTTCAATTGACCTCTGTTAGGAGTTGAATTTACCTCTGCTAGGAGCTGAAATTCCGTATGTGGAATTCCTATCCTCCGGTATGTCAGAATGGGACTCGTTTGAAAAAGAGGTCACTTCAAATGTAATCAGTTAAGATAAAGTCATACTGGAGGAAGGTCCTAATCCAATATGACTGGGGTCCTTATAAAAAGGAGAAATCGGGAGATAGACAGGCACCCCTGGAGAACACCTCACAGGGATGAAGGCAGAGATCGGGGTGATGCAGCTGAAGCCACGGAAGACAAGCCAAGGAACACCAGCCCCTGTCAGCAGCCACCAGGAGCCAGGACGGAGGCCCGGAACAGATTCTCCTTCAGAGCCCCCAGCAGGGACCAACCCTGCCAACAGCTTGATCTTGGACTTCTACCTGAAGAAAGGTGAGGCAATACATTTCTGTTGTTTAAGTCACTCAGCGTGTGGTACTTTGTTACAGCAGCCCTCGGAAATTTATATAGTCTCTTAAGACAGGTAAGCTATTATTTTCTCCCATCACATAAATACAATCCTGTGCCTCTCAACTCGGGGAATATGTTCTGAAAAATGTGCTTTTAGGCAATTTTGTTGTTGTGCCTAATCTTTTGTTGAAGATCGCTGAGTGTACTTTAAGTAAACTTAGATGGCAGAGCCTGCTGCACTCCTAGGCTCTGCGGGAAGCTTAGTCTCACAAAGCTGTATACCATGTCACTGTGCTGGATATTGTACACAACTGTGGCGCAATGGTAAGTATTTGTATATCTAAACATATTTAAACATAGAAAAGGTGCAGTAAAAACATGGTATAACAGATAAAAAAATGACACACCTGTACAGGGCACTTAACATAAATGGCACTGATGGGACTAGAGGTTGCTCTGGGTGAGTCAGTGAGTTGGGAGTGACTGCGAAGGCCTAAGGACATTGCCGTCTACTGCTGTAGACTTTATAAACACTGTACACTAGGTTACACTACATTTATAAAAACATACGAGATTAAATCCAGCACAAAAGAAAACGATGCGATCCAGAGACGATGTAAACACAAGGCGCGTGAGGCTGCTGCTGGTGCAGCATGGCAGAACATTTTAAAGCAGGTGTTTTTATAGGTAGAAAGAGGATACTCTAAGATAATGATGGAAAGTATAATACAGTAAGTAATACTCCTAAACTAGTAATATAGTTGCTTATTATCATTACCAAGTATTATGGACCATACATGATTGCATGTGCTATATTTGTGTATGACTGGGAGCCCAGGAGGTGCCTTTACCACAGCATCACTGCACACACGTGAGTAACGTGTGGTGCTATGATGTTACCATGGCCTTGTTGTTAAAATGGCTATGACATCACTAGGTGATGGAAATTATTCAGCTTTATCATAATCTTGTGGGCCCACCAGTGTATGTGTTCTGTTCTAGACTGAAATGTCCGTATGCGGTACAAGACGGCACCCGTAGCCTTGCTGTGAGGTCAGGGATTTGATCCTTTTCTCTAGTTCGTACCCAGAAACTAAACCATAGAGAAGGATCCCTCAGATACAAAGTGCTAGGGTCAAGATTTCAAATTGAGCGGGTTTTTTTTTTATTGCTTTTGTTTTTTTTTTAATGATGCTATGTTGTTTCCATGAGAGGGGGACAAGGACATGGGTGAGCTGTGTGGAGAGGTGGGAATAAAATGACAATGACACAGATACTAATAAGGAAGTGGAATTTGTGGGCAAAGGAGTGAGACATGGGGATGGAGGCAGATGACAGGAAAATAAAACATTAGGGGCACGTTTCCCAAAACATATATCATGGAAGCTGTTGCCCTGATGAAGAAACCGTTGCAGGGTTACTCATGTGGGAGGAACACTGCTCACTCCAGCTCCTGCTCAGAGACACACAGTGCTCACAGTATTTGTGGAAAAGAACTTTACATACTAATTCTGTTTAACCCATCACTCTTCAGTAAGTTAAGCATGGCATCTTTTTACTACTATTTGTCTCTAACAGTACAGAACTAGAGGAAGTTGGAGCAAGCGGATGCAGAGATGAGTATTATAGGAGTTAACGTCTCAATATTGTTTTTCTTCCAGCCCCATCACCTCTTTTTCTCTTTCACAGCAAAACTCTTAAACATCTACTTATTTTTAAAACTAAACACAGACATATAAATAACATTTGGAGAATAATAGAAGAAACACGTTAACATAACCCAACTTAAAAAATAAAGTTATGGATACAGTTGAAAGCTCCCGGGTACCTTTGTCAGTGACATTCTCTTCTTTATAACCTCACTTGCTCCTCAGAGATAACTACCAGAACTACCCTGAATATCTTATGTATCATTTGTATGTGTGGCTTTATGCTTTTACTACCCATGTATGTATTCCTAAACAACATGGTGTGGTTTAACGTGTTTTTAAACTTTATATTACAGCCATCACAACATATACACCTCCTGTGACTTGATTTTTGTTCAACGTTGTTTTTGAGATTTTTTTCCATGTTGATATATTACCTTCAGTTTATCTATTTTGACTGACTGTAGTGTACTATTCCATTGTATGAATATGCCAATATATATTTACACATACTCTCATTTATAGGCACTTAGGGTGTTTCTCATGTTGCTATTACAACTAATCCTACAATGAACATTCTCAGGAATGGATTGAGAAAAATGATATTGCCAAATTGCTCTCCAAAGTAGCTGTGCTGAGTTCAATTCCTATCCCACCGTGTAGAGAGTTCCAGTGGCTCCACATTAACTCTTGATATTGTCAGCCTACATTACCCTTGTCCAATTAACGGGTGTGGAATAATGTTTCATTATGAGTTTATGTTACATTTTTCCACTTACTAATGAGATTGATAGTTTTATCATGCACTTATTGGCCATTCAGATTTCTTCTCCTGTGAATTACCTCTTCCTTTGCCCACTTATTTTCATTTATTTTTTTCTATCAAATTTTAAATTTTTTTCTCATTGATTTTAGAAAGTTCTTCATTGATTCTCAGTACGAATCTTTTTTTCAGTTGTATGCTTTATAAATATTTTCCTGAAGACTGGGGCTTTTCTTTTCACTTTTTAGAGGTTCCTTTGCATAGTAGTTATAAATTATAATAGAATTTGTCTACATTTTTATTATGGTTTGTACCTTTTGTGTCTTGCTTAAGATTTTTTCAACACTAAATCTGTAAAAATATTCTCCTGTATTTTCTTCTGAAAGTTTTGCTTTTTTACATTTAGATCTTTAATAACCTTGGAATTGATTTTTGTATGTAATGTGAGGCATGCATTTCTTCCCCATTGAATAGCCTATTGTCATAGCACCATCTATTGAATAGTCTATTGTTTTCCCCATAGAGAATTTTCAGTGCTATGTCTGTCATGATATTTTATTATGTAAATCTCTTTTGGATCGTAATACTACATCATTCTGTTTATTTCTACACCAATATCATACTGAATTGGTTACTACAGTGTTATAGTGAGTTGATTTCTGGTATGGTAGATCAATTGCATTGATGGGTATAATTAATAGCCTCCTTGTACCTATGTCCTTAACAATAGAACTTTGCAGCTCATTTCATCAAACAGTTGAGTCTATTTCTCCATCCTTACAATCAGAACTGGCCTTACTACACGCTTTGGCCAATAAAATGTGGTGGAAATGACAGTGTGCCAGTTCCAAACCTAGGCCTCAAGAGAACCTGTGTGCTTCCACTCCCTCTTTGGGAACACTGCCTTCTCCGTGGGAGTAAGCTCACACCAGTGTGCGGAAGGGTGAGAGGACAGGCGATGTACAGTAGGGTCAATCCAAGATGAGACCGTCCTAGACCAGCAAGTGCCCAGCCAACCTACCAGCTTCCCATATGAGTGAATCCAGCCAACATAGCCACCCTTGGCTTAAATCACCAGAACTGCACAGCCAATTATTAGACATATACACTTACTGTGCTATGTCCAAATAAAGGCTTATTAGGTTATGTCACTGAGGGTTTATAGTTGTCAATTTCACAACATAATTGTGCTAAAAGATAACTGACATACAGGGTAAGTCTCATGTCTTGTTCTGTTATTTAAAACCATTTTAGATGATCATAGCTTTATGTGCTTCCCTATTTAGATTTTAAAATTGGTGTGTCAAATTCCATGACTTGGTTACCCTTGTATACAGAGCTCAGATTCTAGGACAGCATGTTCTGAAGAATAGAGCCCCTTTTAAGGTTTTGCCATAGATTATCCCCAAAGGCGAAGCTAACTAAACCAGTTGTTGCTCCATTTCTGATCAGTTGTTCATTTATTTGTGTTTGCTTTATCATGTTATAACACCATTATTGTAAAATGGGGGTTCTATTGCTAGGGCAACCAAATGTGATACAAGAGCTTTCAGCTTTAACTAAAACCTTAACTCTCTTTGGCTACATTCCATATGCTTTTCTGGCTGCCTCCATTCCTGACATTGAAAGAATGGAAGAAATTCTACAATTCTGCCGGAGTCTTCTTTTTTATATGTTTTCACCTCTGCACTCATTAACATGTACAATGTTCTCTAAATTTATTAACTGAAGTAATTTCATTTCCACTATGTGCCCTTGATAGCTCCTTTCCTTGAGTATAATACTGTCCAATACTCATTCAACATGCATTTAACGGTCCCCTAGCATGTGCTTGACTCTGGGGTTACACAAGTAAATGAGACAGATGTGGCCTGTGCCCTTTCAGAGTTCACCAGTTTAGGCAGACAGGGGCAGAACAGATAAAGACACAGACACTTTACCAGTATGATAAGTACCGTGAGAAATAAGTGCAAGCCAGCAGATGGGGGCCTGATCTAATTTGCATCAGTGAGGATTTCTGGAAGGAATAAACCACTAAAGTCAGAGGCAGTTCCAAAATACATCCAATTTTTGTTCCTATCCCAATTCCATGTCCCTTCCCACCAGAAAATTATTTCAGCTTCATGCACACCCACTCTACCAAGTCCGCCTTCTACCTTGGCTTCCTGATCATTTTAAATGATCCCATATGAGTGAACCCAGCCAACATAGCCACCCTTGGCTTAAATCACCAGAACTGCACAGCCAACCAATAGACATATACACTTACTATGTTATGTCCAAATAAAGGCAAGTTCCATCCAAGTGAGGCAAGTTCAAGAAACAGAGTTTGTATCTGTTGGTTTCCCACAAGAATTGAACTGCCAGCAACAATGGTGCCATCATAATTTGGTTAGGATTCCTTGAAGAAAGCGCTGCTGGAATGTTCTAGCAGGCCCAATGGGAAATCCAGTTGACATCACAGAGAGGTGTGTTTGACTAAGGACTTAGAACCAGGGTAAAGCAAAGATACTCATTTTCAACAGAACTCACATGGCCCCAAGTGGGAAGGGGTCGTGGCACAGCAGTGTCCGACCAGCATTGTTGTGCCTTCACAGCACTGAACCTCAGTGACTTTCAGAAAGACAATGTGATGGCAGCGGTCATCTGGTGTCCCTTGCCACCTCCCCTAGCTCTAAGGTTAATCATCAGCTGTTTAAAAAAATCATTTCACAATTCATCAAAACATTGTCCTTCATACAAATTTGTCATTCAAAAATCTACTGAGTACCAAGCCGGTGCTGGTCACCCTACTGGGTGCTATCAGGTGATAGTGATGGAAGAATACGCAGCCTGGTCCAATGAGCAAAGACTTACCCAAGAAACAATTTTTTATCACTTATATTAATAATAATGAAAGAAGTTATCATTTGCTTGGTAACTTCTCTGGCCAATGCAAGGTGTCTACATACGTGAGCACCCTCCGGGCAAGCACGGCATGCCAGCGAGTGGAAAACCAGGCGTTGTTCGGTGCTCGCCTCTCAAGTTATCTGATTCTGAGTCGATGGTGTGTGTGTGAGGGGGGATTCTGAGCCTTTCATTGCCTTTAAGCTATTCACAACTCTGTCGGTTATAGATAACTGATGGCAATGCAAACGAGCCTTGTGTGTAGATGCACGACTATACGGGGTCTGGCACAAATGACACCACTTTTTATTATTACAAAATCATAAGCACATAATCCTGTAACATAACAATATCACACTCAAGCACACCACATGACAGCTTAGATGAAATGTTCAAATTAAAACTATAAATTATTACACCCATATTATTACCCTACCAACCACACTCAAGCAGGCGTTACATCTGCCAGACCCTGTGTATTGGCTGGATGAAATTAAATTGTCTCCTCCACCCACTCATCCCCTCCACCATTGGAAAAAGCCAGTTTATGTCTATTTGTAAACTCATTTCAACATTCCTTCATACCAATAAATTTGTTTCTTTTTTTCCCCTTTGAACCAATTTAACATTTGTTAAATATTTAGCATGTGTTCACTTTATACCTGTATGAGAGTCATGATTTTATCTTTTAAAAATATTGCTTAACACTATGTAACTCCATTTTACAGATGAAAATATTATGACTCAGAGTGAAATGACTTGTTCAGGACCACTAAGTTTCAAGTGACTTAGTGATAAAGGCCTGTACTTTCTGACAGCACGGTCTGTATGCTTTCTTCTAATTATGTTCCTGCTCTGTGCCAGGCATGTGCTAGGACTGTGGGAATATTCTTTTAAGTCATTCAGCTATTAATAGCCTCTTCTATGCTGGCACTATGGGGCTATGAAATATTCATGATAGAATCTCTACTTGCCAGATGATAATCAAGGTACGCAAAAAGGAAGAAAATTGCATGGTAACAGGAGAGAGGAGGGTAAGTAAGTGGTAAGTGTACAATGGAATTAATCTTGAAAGCTTTTAGGAAGTTATAGTTCCTCAGTGTGCATTGCCTAAATGGAAAGGATATTAGGAAGCAGCTTGCAAACGAAAACCAACAACTTGTAAACTTATGTCTTGATGCCTCAAGTCCCGTCACTTAGGAAGCAAGCAAGGAAATAAGATTACACTACTGATTGCACATTTGTTACCTAACAATGTAAAAAAAAAAAAATGTGGCAAATGAAACAAAGCACCTATTCTAACTTCTTGATTATTTGCTTATGCAACTATTTTGCATGAAATTTCCATTGGCACAAATTTGGTGGGTTGCACTTAAAACTTGATTGCTAGTGGCTTTTCTGTGTTTGTAGTAGGCTAAACTCCTCCCTATCATACATCTTTGATGTGGCCCTTATTTACTCTTCATCTGTTCTGGTATCCAACAGCATTTCTCTCTCTCTCTCTCTCTCTCTCTCTCTCACACACACACACACACACACACACACACGGACGCGCACACTCCTCACAATCTAGGTTCCTGAATCCCTGAAGTGCTGGCAGCTCCCAGTCCCGCCATGCTCTGCTGCACCTCAGCCTCTGTGAAGTTTTGTCTGTAACACCACCCTTTCCACCCCACCCCGCCTTGGCAAGCACTCACTCAGCACTCAACACTCAATTTTATAGTCACCTTCTTTAGGAGAAACTACTGATCCTGATTTGCAAAACTCAACTTCCCCCTAAACGAATGCATGTATTTACAAAACCCCATGCTTGTGATTCTGTGTTTACACACTTGCTCCCTGAGACATGCCTGGCCTGCTTGGTCTCCCTTCTCTGCTCATTTCCCACGTCACCCAGTGCACAGGGTATACTCAGCAATTGAATGCGTTCGGCATCGCTGAATCACCAACATAACAGGCAAGCAGATGGAGAACTGGAAGGGATCGCAGGTAGGAGGGCATTCAGACCTTTCCCTCCACAGCCACGGAGACCGAGGCACACAGAGGTGAAATCTGCCAGCTTACGCAGAGCGGAGATTTGGAAGTATTAGTTGCACACAGGACTTCCACCCCGGAGCTTAGGACTGATTTCAACAAGCCGCACTGCTTTCCGGGGTGCTGGAGGGTGGGGAAGGAAAGTCCCCCTTGAAGAACGGGACGGTTTATGCTTTGCTTTGTTTTAGTGGTGCTTTCATAATTTCGGTAAGATATTTTTAAGCCAGAGCATGGGGCGGTTCAGTTTTCATTAACCAGCTTGGCGTTTTCCTCCTGTATGCAGCGCTGCTAGGAGCCCTTGTCGTAGCCCTGTAACCACATCCCCTGCTGGGCCTAATGCTAAATCAACACTGTCAGTTGAAAACAAACACTAACAGGTGTGCAGCACATTGAGCCGGGAGGGTTAGTACACTGGAGCGGGGAATAAACCCCATCCGGATATAGCTGCACCCCCCAGTCTCCACAAGCCCGGGGGACCGGGAGGGTTGCCAAAGGCTTCTGCGGGCTGCTGCGGCCTCTGAGAATCAGGTCCGCTTGTAACAGGGCTGTAGAAATGGGTTTTTGTGATTACATGAAAAGCTTCTGTCAGCCACTTCTTAAAGCTCCACTGGGCCTGTAAGGAGAGGTCCAGACACGTGTGGCTGATCTACATGGTTTCCCGGGTATCCTTAGCCCCAGCACCTGGTAGGGGCTGGCGACCAGCAAAGGTCGTGTTCAGGACAGGCACTTTCAAAAGATCTTGTCTTGGAGGAAAAACAGGACCTTGCAAACTATAGCCTGCCATCCTACACAGCAGATCCAGCTGTGCCCAGAGAGAAAAAACTTCTGTTCCTTTAATCTTGAAGCTACCACCCTGCATGCCCTGAGCCAGGTGTCTAGGGTTGATGAGGAACAATAATTATCAGTAAGAAGAACCAGCATGACGGAGCACTTGCTGTATGCTAGGCTGTCCTAAGTACTTTGTAGGTGTAATGGTATTTAACCCTCATCAACCCTATGAGGTAGATAACATTGTCAGCATCCTCTCGACTTTACAAATGAGGAAATGGAGGGACAAAGGGATACATTTAATTGCCCAAGGTATTCAGATAACAGGTTTGTAGTGGAGCCATCATTGAATTTCAGGCAGTTAGTTTCAGAGTGTGCGTGGTCAGGTCTTCACAACATCACCTCAGCTTCATGGGGTTGATCTGACAATTCCCAGCGGTGGCTGTGCATTAGAGCCACCTAGGTAGCTTTAAAAACTACCAGTGCCAGGGTCCACCCCCAAAGACACTGGTTTATGTGCTTTGGGGTAGCCTCAGCATTAAATACACACACATACACACACGTGTTTTGTAAGCTGATAGAACATATATAACATACATATAAAGAGTTACTTGTATAGACACACACTTTAAAAAGATGTGTATGTTAAATACTTATAAAACATATATACTTTAAGTGTATATATAGTAACCTGATTAGCCTTAGGTACTTCAAGAGTACAGCTGGTATACGTAGCAGTTCCCAGCACGTGATCCAAGGTAAGTATGAGGAGGAATGGGCAGACGACACTGGAAGACCAGCCAAGAGAAGTCTGGCAAGGGTGTGGGGCGGTGACTAAGGCTTGGGGAAGAATGCCAGAAAGCAAGCAGCGGTGGCCAAAGGGGTGCGAGAGAGACATGAAGCCAGCAGAGGCCTGTCTCCTTGTTTGCCAGGGGCGGGCCACGGAGACAGCCCGAGGCAGGAGGCTGCGGGGGGTGACCACCTTCACCGCTGCACGGATGGTTCCTGGAACTCTCCAGGACTACAGAGAATTAGAGTTCCCAGAAAGGTGTTTAAAGAGAGAAACTCGCCCTATAAATCGCATCTGTTGGAGCTATGACGGGGGTAGTTAGGGATCTGGGCAGCACAGTACAGGCATCCATTGAACCAGGGACTGAGGGCTTGGGGTATAAATGCTGGGAAGCGAGGGGTTCCCGAGCCCTTCAGTGGCTGGTCTGGAATAAGCCTGTGTTAGTTGCAAGTGGCATTCTTGCCCTGTTGTAGGGGCTGCTTACATTTTAGACATATATTTTAAAATTAGAGAATTTATGTCCTTTAAAAACAAATTAAAATATTTTAAAATAGAAAAAATAATCACTCATGATTTTATCACCTAAACATAGCAATTATTAATTAGAATATTTCTTTATGTTGTTTTTCCTGAACCTAATTATAACACAATGTTAATCATAATATATATGCAATATTATAGCACGCCTTTTCACATAAAGTTATATAAGGCTGTTTATCCCTGGCATCAATTTATTTCCTTCATAATAATTATACTAACAGTGAGCAGTGACCAGTTTCTACTGGATTACTGAAAGTTGAATAATCTATGAACTCATTCTGCGGGAAAAAAGTTTGCATGGACATCCACCGTTGAGAAGAATCGTTTTTATTTTTACTCACTTAGATATATAAAACCTAAAACCAGTTATAAACCTCTTTGCTGCCTGTGAACAACCATGAAATCAAAACAATTTTATATGTTAGAGACAAAATCACAAAACCAATAAATTTCAAAATAATAATGTAAATTAAATGTGACAAACATGGTTCTAGTTTGTTGCTTACTGCTATGCTGCAAGCTTGTTGCCTTCCTGGACTGATAGGACAAACGCTGTGAGGTCCCTCAGGTCTCCCACCACTCTTCCCTGTTCTGAACCCTTAGAACTTTCACGCACAGCACCCACAAGCACCACGGGCCTTCACTTGGCAGAGGTCCTTCCTTTTTATCAACTCCATTTTTCTTCTCGACCCTGTAGCTCGCCACAATTCAAGTAGTACCACTTGGTGCCAATGTAATTGGAAACACCAACTCCAAATTGAGATCTAAGATCTAATCCAAATGGGTCAGCTGATCTAGAATAGGACTCTATTGATTTTTAAATTGTGATTGAAAGGTACACCTAAAGGTGAAAACGTTTTATAGGGAACTTCCAAATCTAGAGAATACCTCATTAGACCCCTGCCTTTTTGAGAAATACTGGTTTATCGAATGCCTCTCTTGGGCCAGGTGCTGTGCAGGTGACTTATCTAGAACTACGCCCTCGTAGTAACAACATCTAATTGCCATTTCACGGATGAGGTAATTGGGGTTTGCAGAGGTTAAGGAACTTGCTGACGGATGCAAAGCTGTCAGGTGGAGGAGCCATAACTCTAACCTCTATCTCTGTCATTGCACGCACGGTCCATTCCCTGGACCGTGATGTCACGCGGGTTCTGACAATCTTGAACAAAGTGTTCTTTTCCTATCTGGGCTTTAGTATGTTTACACTGACAGGGAACAGGGTTAGAGATAAAGGATTGTTTTCTTCCTTTAGAGAAAACGTGGCATCTGTCATTTGTGGCATATTTATTTAGTTACGAAACCAACCTGACAGGGATGGACCCCTTAAGATATTTCAGTACATTTGGCAGTAGCTTAGGTGGTTGGCAGTAGCCTGCCAGCTATTAAATGGCTCTGAATATATAAAGACTTGTAATTTCCTTCTTGAAAAGGCTTTGCCAAAGAGGCTAAGCCATGTGGCATAATCTCTGAACACACATTGGCACATGCTGGAGTTCGGTTTGTGCAAGTAGATTGTTGGAACAAATCAGGTTAGCTTGTTATTTCCTCTTTTGGCCCAATACCATAAACTGGCACAAATAACATTAGCCCTGCCATGCACCAAAGTTCAGACTAATAAATCAGCCACCCTGTAATTATATTGGGGGAGCCAGCTTTACTCTCAGTGAGCAGATTGATGTATCTGTTTCGACTGGATGCCGTAGGGCTCCCTGGGAGCCTGGGCTGACTTCCTAGTGCCCAGGCAGGCACCGCCCCAGATCCCAGCGCATAGAGGTGAGTCCCCACTGTGCAGGTCTGCTGGGACCAAACTGGTTTCCAAACCTGTTTGGCTTCTCCTCAAGGTCCATAGCTGTCAGAAAGTGAAACAAAACAAACGGCTGGGGATGACAGTAAAGCCCAGGCTCATTCATCACGCTGTGTAAGCGGAAAGGCCGGGGAGGCCGGGGTGGACAGCCTACCCTTGCCGCATGGTCCTAGGTGGCTATTAACTTAGCATTTGAGGACAGCCTCAGACAGCAGAGGTTGGACCAGGTAATCTTTTTGTCTGAGCTCATGCCATTTCTTCAGCAGTTGGCGGAAAGGCCTTGGAGCAGAAGATTTATGCGGGCAAAATAAGACATAGAGGAAGGCTGTTTCCTAGAGGGGGAAAAAGTTACTTGTCCTTTTTCCTGCCTTGGTTTAAAGCACTTAAAAAAAGATGTTAACATATTAAGGAGAGGATGGGTGGGTTGGAAAGGGGGAGGTATACTTCTTAATCCTGTTATTAAAATTTGCAGGTCAATCGCATCAGAATTTAAATGTATCCTTACATCGCAGGCAGCATCAAGCTCCATCAGTCAGTCCTTCATCGATACATTCCAAGACTTTCTTCTATAGGTCAGTTCTGGGCCTAATTCCTGCATTACTTTGGCCTGCCTATCTAACTCACATGCCTTGCCCACATTAAATTAGGTGATTTATTTTCTGAGATCAACTTGGCTATGTTGTCTTCATGGCTGGGTCTCTTTGCTTTGGTGGTGTTCTCTGCTAGGAGTCCTCAGACTCTAGCTATTCACGTGCCTGGTACCTTTTCAGTGCTCAGGCCTGCGTTCAAATTTCCCCTTCTCAGGGAAGTGTTTCCTTACCTCCGCTCCTAGCCACTCTCTGTCACATGTCTTTGTTTAATACTCAACACGGTCTATAATTGCCCCATTTATCTGTTTCCTTGCTTATTTTCTGGTCTCCCACAACCCATGTATGAATCTCATCTTCTTCTTATTGTATCCCCAGTGCTTAGCATAGCGTGGAGCACACAGTGGCCGTGCATGCAATAGTTTTAATTATGGAATAAGTCCTCGTGTAGCAGTGACCATGTGCCAGACACTAAACATCTTATAAATATTAGCTCATTGAATCCTGACAACAAGCCTGTGAAGTAGATAGATCCTATGCTTATCTCTATTTTATAAATGGGGAAATTAGAAGCAACCTGCCCAGTTAGGATTTGAACCTGGGTTGTCTGACTCCAGAACCTGTGCTCTAAACAACTGCCTTATGCTGCCTCTCTAGGCTTTTCGCTGAATAAGTGAAGGAACATCTGTAATCATCATTAACTGAAGACTCATAGCTTTCTTAGAAGCTCTAAGCTCAATAAACACGAATATCAGGATCCTAAAAATAAGTCTTAAATATATGAAAGATGGCATACAAGGTTAAGGGTCACTAGGTTTAGGATATCACTGTCTTAATGGGTAAATGGGCACACAGTCTCATTCTTCATTCCTAGCCTGCCAGAGATAGCTCTGTAACCTCTGGTAGAGAAACAGGAAATTATAAATCCTGGAGCGAAACTGATACCATAAAAGGCAAATGTTTTTCTCTTTCAGTTGCCATAGCCACAGACAGATCGGTCAAATGCTAGAAGACGCAGGGAGACTCAACGATGTTTAAGAATCTTGGTGGATTTTTAAAACTTGTTGAGTATTTTAAAATGTGTTACTATTCCCAGAACTCTCCAACATATATTTTGGTCGAGTGATTTGTTTAAATTCATACATTTTAAATCAATATAGTAAATGTTTGTACATTTATTTAAAAAAAATCAATATATTTAGTTTGCATGCACAATTGGGAAGTTCTTGAGAATCTTGGATTTCCCATTTACCCTCTCATTTTATTTCAAAACACTGCTGAAGTAGGCTCACTGGAATAATGTCATTTGCCCCAGCCCGGTGGACTCCCAGATCGCTGACCTGGACTCCAATTTTCTCCCTGCCTCTGTGGCTGCTCCCTCGGACCCCCTCTCCTGGGGATTCATCACCCAACCCTGAAATGGTGGTGTGACCCGGGACGCAACCTTTAGGCATCTTTCCTCCATACTCATCTCCCTGGTGGTCTCATTCATTCCGTTGACTTTAAATACCATATTTATGCTAATGATGCTCAAAGGTATATTTGCAGCTCTGGTTGATCTCCTTAGCTCAGGACTGTTGGCCTCTTTGACCTCTTTGACATCTCCATTTGGTCTTCTAATGGATATTTCAAACTTAAGTACCGCAAACTGAGTTTCAAAAGTTGCTCCTCACAGCTTTCCCCACCTCAGTGAAAGACCACCCATGAGTCTGGCTCCAGGTTGAGGAACTGGGCCCATCTCCGACCCTCCTCTCTCCTGCATTCTCCATCTGATCTGTCATAAATTCTGTTGTTTTCACTTTAACAATACACTATATCCAGAAACTACCCTCCTTCCCCTTGTAAAAAAAAATTTCACTGTTGCCACCCTGGGCCAGACCACTGTCACCTTTTACCTGATTGATTACAGTAGCCTCTTAACCCATCTCCCCGCTTCTTCTTTGCTGTCCTGTGCTCTATTTTCAACACAGCAACCAGAGTGATTTTATTGCTGTCAGATTATGACCCTCCTGTGCCCAAAATGCTCCCAGGACTTCCCCGTCGCTTAAGGTAAAAATCTGCAGTCTTTCAAAGACCTATAGGACCCTCAATGCTCTGGCCCCTCAGCTCTGGTGAATCTGAATCCACTGCTACTCTGTAGTTCTCCTCCCTCCCCCCAGGCGCACCGCCTCTCTGCTGTGCCTCCAACAGTTCCCACCCCAAACCCTGTGCTTTTGCTCCTCTCTCTGACTGGAGGGCCCTCCCTCCAGAGATTTTTTGCTTTCTCCTCACTTCCTTTAGGTCCTGTTTTAGAACAGTGCTCTGAGTCAATCCGACCTCAATGAAGGTTCTAAAAAATAGAATGGGTTTCCCCCAAAGAGAAAGGTGCTTCAAAGGAGCATGACCTTTAAAGCGTCTGCAGTAATAATGCCCTCTGAAGCATTTATGCAATTAGGTGTGTTTCATTAATTGTGTTTTCTGAGTAGAGCAATGTGAAAGAACATGTTCCCTTCTGTCTAACTGTCATGTTCTCATCAGTCCTTTCACAAATTAATCTGAATAAAAGCAACTTCCTCTCAGCCGCAAGTTAAAATAAGCTACTATTCACATGATTATTATTTCATTGTGCTTTTAAGCACATTCCTTGGTGCTTTTTAATTATATATAATTACTAGGGAACAGGAAGTAAAATCTGTTTAATCTAAAATGAAACATGCTAAATAATGTTTCCAGTTCCTGGGCTTTTTGTTTGTTTGTTTGTTTTGGGATGACTAACCCAGGGAGGCTAAGTTCAAAGGCGTATATCTTGCAGAAAGTGCAGCAGCCTACTTGATTAGACCTCATTTATTTCATATGCATGCTATTACTTTTAAAAGATTGTCTTACAACTTGGTGACTCTAGTAGTGACATCTGGGGTGCAACTATTTCAAATGCCAATTCTTTTCTTCTTACAAGATAATTTCAATCAACTGTAAACAAGAGTTAAGCTTGATGCTAACATATGGTGACTTCGATATGATGATATGTTTTTACTGCAGTTTTCTATGTGTCTGTTTTTAATGATGAGCAATCTTATTAAAGTTTGTTATAGTGATCATATTAAGATGTATGATACAAGTCAAGAGGTAGCACAGCTCAGTGGCTAAATCTCAGGCTCTGGAGAGAGACTTCCTCAACCTGCATCTAGCTCCACTATTTACATGACTTACACGATCTTAGGCAATTTATATAACTTTTCCATGCCTCTGTACCTTCATCTGTGCAATGAGGATACAATACTAGCCATCTCAACGGGGTATTGTTAGAATTGATTGAATATATAAATAGCAGTTAGAATACAGGACTCAATGACAGTTAATTATTATCATCAGTCAGGAAAGGCAAGGTCATGCTGCGATGACAAATAACTGTAAAATCTCAGTGGCCTGAAATAGCAAAGATTTATTTCTTGCTCAAGCTATATGTTCCTCATTGAGTAGTCATTGCCTCAAATGTTGCCAATTGCTGTGGTAGAAAACAAGATAATTCTGCAGGGTCTTGCACTAGCGATCAAATGCTCTATGCTGGAGGTGACATTGTCACTTCCGCACTGAATTTATTGGCCAGGATTAGTTACCTGGCCACCTTTGACCACTTGGAGGCCAG
Organism: Mormoops blainvillei; assembly: GCA_004026545.1. Lineage (NCBI taxonomy): Eukaryota > Metazoa > Chordata > Mammalia > Chiroptera > Mormoopidae > Mormoops > Mormoops blainvillei. The sequence goes on from PVJD01003611.1 coordinate 139,460, forward strand.
GGAGTGCCATTCTGCTATGTGCCTGGAAAGTAGAGGGCAAGCATTTCTGGCCAACAGAACTTACGACATCCACGGTTTCTGTTGTCGTAATGCTTCTGCAGTGAAAGCATTTGGTGCTCTTAGTTTGAGTGGCCTTAACCTTTTTGGCTGCTGGCTGTCAGTGTTGCTTAAGGAGAACTACAGACTTCTGGGAAAGGCTTCAAGAGGATGGAGCGTGGGAGTGTCTTGGAGTACAGGAGGCTGAGCAGAAGGCTCTATTTAGCTACCCTATGTCAATCTGAGCCACTGAACCGTCTGGAATAGAAATGACTTATAAATGTTCTCCATTAAAAAAATTAGAAAACAGTTTTAACACTTTAAACTGTCAGCTCAAAGACAACGTTGGAAATACTGTCCAAGCCCCACACTGATGTCCACCTCCTCTATTCAAAGCTTTGCAAAGTTTCTCAAGGCTTAGTAGCTCTTGGATGTGGTTTTATTTAGACATCCCCAGGGCTACATTTGTTTATTTGTCTTGAATTCCTCTAGGGTCATCCAAATGCCAAAAACAAATGACTTACAGTTAGCTCTTGATTATCCATGCAAATGGTTGGTAATTTTGAATAATGTGTATTTGCCTTTGATTCAGCGTCTTCTCCTTCTGTTCTGTTGCCAAAATCCCCGCCCCCTCACCCTTCAAATCCTCCTGGGGCTCCTTATACACTGGATTTTATTGTCCCCTGGTCATTATTCAATCCTCTCTCAGATGGACTATGCTTCTGCTTGGGGGTAGGAATGAGGGTGGGTGAGGGCTGAGTTTCCTTTTCATCTCTAAATGCCTTGGTAATTTATTCTGGGCTTTCCCGTTGCTGTAGCATTGACGGAGAAAAGAGCAATGCAGTTCAGATTTCAGAGCTCAAGACTGATTTAAAGAAGGGGAGAGCGAGGTGGACTCTCTTTCTATAAGGATATTACTGGAAAGGAAATGTCTCACAGCTATCATCACTCCCAGCTCCCACCTGCCATGATAATACATACTTCCATGCCTTTCCTGACATTATCCGCCCACCAGCCCACACGGGCTTTGGAGGCAGAAATACCTGCATTCGTATTATAAGCCTACCATTCATTATAGCTGTATGACTCAGGGAAAATTACCTGATTGCTCTGAATTGCAATTTCTTCATCTGAAAAGTAAGGTTTAATAACACATATAAGGGGGGATTCCCAAAAACTGAAAGTTATTTACAAAAAATTATGTACTTATTCTTACATGTTTAAACTTCTCTCACCTTCAAAGTACTCACCATTTCATGAAACACACCTATTGAGATGTTTTCTCTAGTTTTTGAACTCATCGATTTTGATGCATTTCAGTGCTTCTTCCATTTTTTGTTTCTTCTCTTACACATTGGCAAAACATTTCCCTTTGAGGACTTTTTTCATCTGGGGAGACAACAACAACAACAACAAAATGGTTGCTCACGGCAAGATTGGGTGAATAGGGAGGGCGGGGCATGGGTATCCTGCTATTTTTGGTCAAAAAGTGCTGAACACTCAGTGCTATGTGGGCAGGTGCATTTGTAGATAAATTACCCACCATAAAATGGGCAAATGCATTGAGAGTCTCCAAAAAAAAATTTACTGAAGCCAAATGCAGCATCTCACAACACCACCAGCTGGTACTCTGACACAGATGGGTTCCTAGAACACTCACCTAGTGGGGGAATCCTATGCTACAAGGGGCCCACCCTTCAAAAGATAATGCTAGTTTTTTGGGGGTCCCCCTTTATATTAGCCTACATGTAATGTGTAGAGGTTTATTTCTCCTATTACAGTTCAGGGAAGGAGTTCCAGGGTGTGGAGGGAGTTAGGAGCAGGATGTTTCTGCTGTGTACAGTCATTTAGAAACTCAGGATGGTGTTGCTCAGCTATCCTCAATATGTAGCCTCAAATGTCACTCTAGTTATTTATTGTCTCTGTCATCGTATGCCAAGGCAAGGTGAGATATATGGAGGAACACCTGTGGGGTGTTGTATGACCCAGGCACCCCAACTCTGTCACTCTCCAGTGGAGAGAAATTTATCACAAGGCCACAGGATGCTGCAAGGGATGCTGGGAGATGTACTGCTGCAGGGCTTCCACATGCCCCACTGCCATGAGGGGATCAGCTATCTTCTCAGACTCAGATCCCTTTAGATATGTTAGGTATTTTAGAAACATCCTTTCAATTAAAGTAGCAGCTCCTTGAATAAGAGACCTTGTTTTAACTTTAACCTACAAAGTTATGTTTAGTGACTTCCACGTAATAGTCATCCTAGAAATGTCTTTGAAATTGCTAGTACTCCTGAATGAACAGAACTATTCTTTGGTTAATGATCTCATACTTGGTCTCTATTGAATCTCAATAGAACTTACTTTTGGGCAAATTAAAATCCAAATCAAGTTTTAACAGGCTGGTTAGGGATTAGATGCCTTTGACGAATCATTCTTTGTACAATAATAATTTAAACAAAGGCAAAAACAACAGAAACACTGAGAATTTTCCAGTGATATATGGATTCCATTAGCAATTCCCATTACTGAAGTTATTCATTATAATCGTTTACTGATACTTAATAGAGTCCATTAGGTTCTCAGTGTTACCTTCTAATCATCTTTTACAATTACAGATTTATATGTATTATTTTCTTGATGATAAATAGCATTTATGAAAATAAGTATAGTGGATAAATCATAATTTTGAAGGCTTTCAGGGTGAAAAATCTGGTGTTATGCTTTTTAAAAAAACCCTCTGATTTTAATCTAAAAGTCTAATAAAAAGATGTTTGGATTTATAATAGGAAGTATTCAAATAGGAACAAAGAAAAGTATAGGGGACAGATCACTAGTTTTCAATACTTAGTTAACAATTTTTTTATCTTATCTTCTCCTCTGTTAAAATAACTGGCATAGTTTTTGTCGCCTGACTGAGTCCCAATTGATATAATTCTTGGAAGTTCTTTCAACAAAGAAGACCACCAGAATGCTATAGATTTGAGTCACATCATCTTAACTGTTTGTAGATTTGGATTTTTGAAGGTTTGGTTTAATTGTGTGTCTTTTAGTAAAAGTTAAACCAAAAAACAGCTAAATGGGACCTGACTAGTGTGGCTCAGTGGGTTGGGCATTGTTCTGCAAAGTGAGAGTTCGCCTGTCCAATTCCTGGTCAGGGCACGTGCCTGGGCTGCTGGTTCGGTCCTTGGCTGGGGTGTCTATGAGCGGTATCTCTCTCATACTGATGTTTCTTTCCTTCTCTCTCTTTCTCCCTTCCTCTATCTCTAAAAGTAAGTAAATAAAATCTTAAAAAAAAAACAACCTAGCTAAATGCATTTGGTATTGGATGAGGCCTTGAGAATGAATGTGTTTTTGTTTTTTGGATAAATTTTGCCACTAATTCTATTACCTGGGAGCCAAAGTTTCTCTGCACCTCATTTTCCCCTAGCTGTACTAAGGGATACTAGGGTTTGCAAGGGTACACTTGTCTGTCTGCCCAGACAGAGCATGGTTTTGAAGATGGGACAGCATCTTACCCACCAGCATGCAAGTACTCAGTGTCTAGTGGGGCCTCGCTCATGGTGCAATTCGAGTGTCTACTGAACGACTGTGCTGTCTCTGGGGAGAGATAAATATGTTAAATGGTTGCACTTGGCTCTCTATTATAAAACAAAAGAAGTTTCTTCTAATAATATTTTGGATTTAAGGAAACTTTACACCTAAGTTAGGACAGTCCTTGCCAAATCCAAAGAAGCAAAGCTGTCCGTGACTCTTTTCTTCATGTAGCAGGCCTGGTATGACTCTGATGTTAGTGAAAAAACAAAACAAAGCAAAAAAAAATTATGTCCTTTCTGGATGCCAAGAATAACTGATGGAAATGAGGCAAGTGCAAATGAAAAGAGATTTACTTACAAGAAGGAAAAAGAAATCAATGCAAACCAGTCTTACTTGAGATTTACAGAACCTGGTGGAATAATAGAAGATCTTTCTTTCTTTCTTTCTTTCTTTCTTTCTTTCTTTCTTTCTTTCTTTCTTTCTTTCTTTCCTTCCTTTCTTTCTTTTCCTACAGGCATGCCTCATTTTATTGCAGTTCTCTTTATTGTGCTTCACAGTTATGTGTTAGTTACAAACTGAAGGCCAGACCCTCTACCAGCAAAAAGATTACAACTTGCTGAAGGCTCAGAAAATGGTTAGCATCTTTAGAAATAAACTACTTAAAAATTAAGATATATATGTACATATATATTTTATATATAAGTCTATTACACACAGTAGAATACAGTATAGTGTAAACATAATTTTTATATGCCCTGGGAACCAAAATGTCAGCATCTCGTGTTATTGTGATCGTCGCTTTGTTGCGGTGGTCTGGAACCAAGCACACGGTACCTTTGAAGTATGTCTCTACTCTGATGTGTCTCTCATTTCCTGAGAATTTCCCTGGAAGAGAATTAGACCATACTTCATGACACCAAACTGAACAAATTTAATCTTTTCTGTATAATTCTGAAGATAATTTAGGATATTATATACCATAGTAACTATTATTGTGAATATTACATAGTTCCACAAAAACTCTTCTGATTCCTTGAACATACTGGGTGTTCAGATTTTAGATAAATAAGAGTTTATTATGTTCAGACTTTGCTCTAAATTTTAGGATAATAAGAAATAATAAAATGACCGCTTACAAGCATGACATAGACTTGGGAGAAGATTTGGAGATAATCTGGTGTCAAGAGCCTTAATTTTCTCGGCTCGCACAGGAGAAGGTGCTTGTCTAAGTCTGACCTCTGACCTGAGCCTCGGGACTCTGTGACCAGTGCTCTTTCTCTGCTATGAAAATACCTGACAGAAATAGCAGGGCTCTGATCTGCCAGACTCTGATATCGACTCATTCTAAATGAAATGGTTACCCATCTGCAATGACAACTTGGAGGAGTCCAAACCTGACTCTATTTCTTTCACTTTTCTGTCTTTCCCCCCAATATCAACCTGAAGAAAATGAAAAAGCATGTCGGTGTCAGACATGAGAGTACTTATATTCAAATCAGGAATTGCAGTCATTTGCATTTTGCTTTGCCCGTATGCTATGGTAAAAATGTGAAGGTTTTAGAGCTTATTTTGCATCTGTACAGAGACTCTAAATCTAAATCCAATTTTCTTTCACTGAACTAAGTAATATTTTTAGGTACAGTTAATTTAACGCCTCTGAATAGAAAACCAATTAAGAGCACCTTTAGCCACATCGAAGTAGACACTGGAGGTTCATAAAATATTCCCTTGGTTCTTCATGCTTGGAACCACCTGGGGGTGAGAAGGCCTCTGTGTGAAGTCCTGTAGGTGTTTATACAAGTCAGTCCCCTTCGCTGGTGTCCAGACCAGCACTGACTTTCCCATAATCCTGCAGGGAGGTCAGTAAAGCTAAAGGAGGCTCCGAGGTGCTGCAGGTACTGCCTCATAGCTCTGTTTCTTATTTTCTAATTTATAGTCACTGCACTCGTTTTTATCAAGTGGAAGAGCAAAGAACAGCTAAAAGTTCGTCCTTGTCTCCTTTAGTTCAAGCAAAGGTAGAGATTAAAGTTTAAATTGATGCTGCTGCTTCTTCTTCTTCTCCTTTTAAAAAAAATAACCCCATTTTCAAACTTATAGCTTATAATACTCTTCTTCTGGTGTTATTTTGCCTACCAGCCTGCTGATCTGGTATTACGTGAAATGCAAAGTCTACTCAAAAGGGAGGTGATGCAAGGATACTGAACTGACCCAACCTGAAACATGAGTCAACTAGCTGGTTCGAGTGGGCCTGACTCATAGTTTTAGTACTTTCTTAGTGTTTAGAGCAACTGAGGCAATTTGACAGGGAACTTCTTAATTTAACAACATCTTCACTATTCCATTGGTTTTTTGCCAGTCCATTTATCTCTCTTAAGTAACTAAGTGTGGTTTTACTCTCCAGCCTCTAGATTTTTTCATGGTCATCTGAGATGGTCAATAGTTGGCAAGTCCAAGGGCGCCATGGCTGAAATGAAATGTACCCCAACTTTGCCATTGTTAGAGAAATGCAGAGAAAACGATCAATGAAGAGAGAACTGCATTTGGCTAAAAGCAAGAGGTGTTATGTGAAAAGACAAGTGTAAGGGCTGGAAAGGGAAACACTGGGAAAATTGAGTTTCGTTAGTATGCTTCTTCAGTGGCAGACAGCAGAATGTGATTAGTTGGGCAAAGCTTTAAAAAATTAAACTATATTTTGTAAAAATTTAATGGATATTAAAATATCTCACCAGCATCTGAGGATAATTGCTTGAGAGAGTTGCTCCTAGCAGAATCTACTTCCAAAGTCTCCATCTTTCTAAATTTCTCATGGGGTGTGTGTGTGTGTGTGTGTGTGTGAGAGAGAGAGAGAGAGAGAGAGAGAGAGAGAGAGATGTTCTCAATGGCCTGTGTTGGATCTGGCACCACCTGGACCTGTCAACCGTGACCAGAGTGCAGTATGGCCGCTGAGGGCCCACCTCTGGGGTCCAGGGTAGATTCTGAAGAAGCTGGGAAGCCACTCTCAAAAATGTCTAAGACACATCTTTCCTTGTTGGCTCGAACTTTGAGTATTCACAGCATTTTTTTTCTAGAAGAGTTTGCCAGCCAGACAGCTGGTGCTGGAGGAAAGGGTCCAGGAGTCAGTTTCAAAGATAAAGCATTGTTCTTTGCCAGCTTTGTGATCCTGGCTTTACTGTGCCTCAGTTTCCTTATCTGTAAAATATCTACTCTACTTGCCTTACAAAGACATTGTGAGGATGAAAGGAGATGGCAGGCGTGGAGTGTAACTTGTAGCACAGCTGGGCAGGACTAAGCCTTGTTGGGGTGCGATTCTGTAAGGGGTGCTGGTTATCTTGGGCTGTGTAATCGGGGCAGTGAAATGCTGACCTCAGTTGGCAGTGGGATCTATCTATCCAGACCTATCAGATATCTACCTCAAAAAAGCCTGAAGGGATTCTTTATTTTGTAAGTTTATAAGAAAATTTTTATCAATTCAGAGTGATTACGTATAACACTATGGACTACAAACCATATTACATTTACTAAATAGTATCTTCAGTGGGACTATGATGATAATCACTAACATGAAATATGTTCCTTTGAATTCTTTCTCATTAAGGAGGAGGTGAGAATATCTTTGAGATGGTCCAGTTTGTATCCTTTTCTACTTTTCATTATCTAATTCAATGTACCCAATACAGCTTTCGAATGTCCTTTTCTCATAGCAGAACTTCCTGTAACATTTGCAAAGAATTCTCAGTCTCTTCACCTCGCTATTTAAAGCTGTCTTAGTCTGCTTGGGCTGCTGTAACAAAAATGCCATACACCGAGTGGCTTACAAACAACAGACATTTACTTCTCACAGTTCTAAGGGTGGAAGCCCAAGACCTAGGTGTCTGCAGATTTGGTGCCTGGTGAGAGGCTGCTGCCCGGTCCACAGACAGCTACTCTTTGCTGGGTCTTCCCATGGTAGATGGGGTGAGGAGTCTCTGGGGTATCTTTTATAAGGGCACTAGTTCCAGTCATGAGGGTACCTCCCAAATGCCCTACCTCCAAACACCATCTCATTAAGGATTGGTCTTCAGCATATGAATTCGGGGGGAGGGATGCAAATATTCAGTCAATACCAGAAATGTAACCTTGTTGTAGAAATCCTTACCAATCTTTTTCCGTTCTTCCAGCTGCTTCTGTTTGGAATTGCAGTGAACTTGGGAGGTTCCTGTTTCTGTGATGTGCTGTTTGGAATGTATGTTGCTGGTAACTAATTGTTGTGGGTATGACTCCTCTGCCTGGATGGTGTCCAGTGCTCCATCCGCCTGTAAACTGAGCCAACTCTGATTTATAAGTCTGTGAATCTCTGCTGAGCTGTGGCGGTGGTTGTGAAGGGGGGTTGGAGTAGAAATGTATTAGAAACAGTACTGTTTGCCTTGATTTGAAGCTCAAAAGAGAGTCAAATTTTGGCTGCTGTTCAATGTCAAAATTTGGGCAGAGGAGCAGAATTAGGTCTTCTCTTACCCAAATGTGATTTTAACTAGGGTCCATCAATTCTCATTACTGGCTAAATCTGAGGCTACAAAGATGGTTTCAAAGTCGGGAAGATGCAAACCTGGATGTTCCCCGGGGCCTCAATGACATCTCCCAGATGCTGGTGCAACGATTCACATTCTGCCCTTTCGGAGATCGAAAAGTCCCTTCCATATGGAGACAGAACATTAAAAAAAAAAAAAAAATCCTTCCCCCGAAAATCCCTTCTGGCTTTTGCATCTAATCATCCCAGACCCGGCAGCATTTAAGTCACAATGCCGCCTTCAGAGGGTGCCGTGCCTTACAGAGCCACTGGCACAGCAGCCTCTCCAGACATGAGGTGTAAACAGCATTCCTAGGCTGCACCAAACGGGATTTGGGTAAGTTTTTACTGGCTTCCCGCTGCACTATCTTTCAGCATTTCCCTAGGTCAATGTCATTCGTCACTCTCCTGTGTCACTTTCTGGCAACCAGTGCTGCCACTTGACATGGAGCTACGTTTCAGTCCAGACTGGGGAACTGACTCAGAGAGAGGTCATGGATGAAATATGGATGCAGCCGTCCCCACGAGAACCCGTTCTGTAGTCAGGACTCCTCTGTTAGTGGAGAAAAGATCACACTAAAACCCTAAAGCAGTATGTTTTCAAAACAATTTTCACACAACTCTTGCATTTCCCTAAGTACAGGGTGGGGCAAAAGTAGGTTTACAGTTGTGAGTATGTGAAACGCAAGTTTATTCTTGTATTATTGTTTGTTAGTTATTGTATTATTTTCCCACAGGAACAACTGTAGACCTACTTTCCCCCCACTTTGTATTTATCCCTTCTTTTCAATCCCCACAGCTCATCACTTTTCATTCTGGAATATGGAAGCTAGAAATAAAATAGCGAACATGCAAACCTTTGAGGGAATGGTTTGGTCATCTTTTTTTTTTCTTGTTTTGTTTCCAAGACTTTCAGAGGGGAGATTAGGTTTAACTTTTAGTCTTAGTTGGGTGAGGTCTAGTTAATTAAAAATTAGGACCATTTTTCCAGTACAAGAGTAGGCATAACAGAGAGGCCATGGGTAGCTCAGGATAGACTGAGTTATACTGGGGTATCAAAACCCCTCAAGTCTCAGCATTTACTACAACAAAAGTCTATTTTTTGCCCACACTACAGATCCATCATGGGTAGGCTGAGTTTTCTTCCATATTACTTTCATCCTGAGACCTGGGTTGATGGAGCACTATCTATCTAGAAACGTTAATGGTATTGTTACAGAAAAAAAAAAAAGTATAGTGAACCACTCACTGGCCCTTAAGGCTTCTATTTATAAGTGACACATGTCATTCTGCTTGCATTTCACTAACACAAGTTATATGGCTACACCTGAGTTCAACAGGATATGTTTTATCCTGCCAGAAGGGTATCACAGAAAGGGGCTCTAGAACATTGGGCAAGATTGTAGTAATGCAATCTGCTTCATCCAAGCATATAAAATATTTAGTATATGATAAAGATGCATTCACATTATTGAAGAAATGGATAAAACAGTAAGTGGAGCTGGGACGATCAGTTCATTATGTGGAAAAATAAAATAAAATTAGATTTTCTCATGTCACACTCAACAATAGTAGAATAAATTAGTGCTAAAGGATTAGCAGAAATATACATCAATAATTTATCATATTGGATATTGAAGGCTTCTTTTTGTATAATATCAAAAATTTTGGAAACTACAAAGTCCGAAACTAGCAGAGCAGACTATATATGAAAAAACTCCTCCTGAAAGAAAAACAATCAGAAATAGAACTAAAAGGTAAGAACAAAGAGGAAGAAAGTACTTGCAAGGAGTCAATATTGTTATGATAGAAGAGTTTTATTTATCAGAATGCTGAAGAGGTATACGCCAGCTGGTTGTTCTAGGTGGCAGGTATTAGGAAGGGTCACCCTACCCAGAACTCCCCTCCCTTTCCTATCATTTCACCCTCACTGGTCTTTCCGAAGTGTCAAAGAACTACTACTCCATGCCCATGAGATGAAGAAAGGGGCTCCCACAGCCTCCAATTCTCTTTTCCATAAACTATTTAATGCAGCTGTCTGAAAACATTGTCTCCACCTCTGTCATATGATCCAGATGGGGAATTCTAAGCCAGATGGAAGGGTGGGGCCTTTATCAGAACCTTCCTTGTTTTCCTGTCCTCCCTGTCCAAGTGCCACTCACCATAGGAGACTCTGGGAGAGTGGTGTGGATGATGGAGAAGGGGAATTAGGGCCCTGGAGTTCTCAGGTTCCCAACTTTCCTCCTTCTGCCAAAGGAGATTTGTCTTTCTCCCAAAACATAAATTATTACTTAATAATCCCTGAACAACTCTTGTCCACTCTCTTATGAAGCGTTCTTAACAGCAGTCATATTTCAGACTGGGAGCTTCCCAAGGACATGCTTTCCTCTACTTCCAGTGCTATTAGATTTGCTATCCATCTGTCCTGGGAAGAATAGATGTCATAAGCAAAATAGTGTCCTGTATTAACGTTAGCATCATCCAGCAGATTGCAAATGCTCTTCAGCCTCAAAGGAGGACAATGGCCTCAGGCAGAAATACAGCCAGGTGCTACTCTTTTCAGTGAAATGTCTGGAATCCTTAGTACTCCAAATTCCTCCACAGTGGCCTCAGTAATTGCCCCCTTTCTTCTCCTAAATCCTTCTTGTAGTGACTACCCTACCCACATGGATTCTAGATTTTCATTTCTGTTTTGCTAACACATTTTCTTCCATGTTCTGCAATTTTCTAGTTAACTATTTACACACAAATTTTGTGTCATTAGTTCTCTTGTTATGAACTGTGAGTCTCCCTTCTAACCTGTAAGGACCTTCAAGGCAGGGAGTGGCTTCGTTCCCTATCACCTTCAGTGCCTAGCACAGTATCTAGCATGTAGTAGGTCAATAAATAATTGTTGAGTGAATTTGCTGTTAACTGTTTCCTCACCATGAAGGTAAGCAGTACCTTGTTTAGAGCTGGGCTGTGACATCAGGGGACCAGTAATTTTTGATTGTTGAGGCCCGGGTGCCCTCTTCTAAGGTCCTCTGTTGGCCCTTTCTGTCAGCCAGGATAAAATGGCAACGGCCATAGCGGGAAAGTTCACATCACGATGACTGTAGCAGTGCTGTGGCCGTACATGTTAGAAGGACTCACTCGGAATGGCCAGATGCTCTTCAGTGCTGGACAGCCATGCATTGCCAGGTGAGGGTTCAATGTCCTCAGAGTCATTGGAGCCCCATTCATATTCAGCAGGAGAGATCGTTCAAAGTGAGAATAATCAGGGTTAGAAATTTAGCCTCTCTGTGTCTCAGTTACCTCCTTTACAAAATGGGGACAAAAACCTTACAACTAGAGTAGTTACGAGATTTAAATGAGATAGTAGAGGTAAAGCAATTAGTGCCGGTTACACAGGAAGCCCTGTATAGTTGTTAGCCATTGTTGGTATCATACAACTCATTAGAGTGTCCTGTAGTGTCTCCAGGGCTGTGCTGACATAGTCCATTACCAGAAAAGACATAATCTTACCAATGGTGGGTCCTGAACACACGCAAAGTACAAAACATGAAGTTTAGTAGGTTTTTGCTTTTTGAATCAGATTTCCCTTTAAACACGCACAATCAAAGTAGGACAATTCTTTTGGCTTCCTTCTCTCTTTGTGGTTAAGATCCTCTGTACCCTCCCCAGCTCCAGGCTGCACCTTGCTCATCCCTTAAGTAACATCCATGTGTGGTCAGGGTCAAGAGACCACCGTTTCAGCCTTCATCCCGCATAGATTAGATTGGATTTACATAGGCTTCTGTAGAAGCAGGTCAAAGACAGTTAGAATCTAATCACATCTCTCCTCCTTCTGCACTGCCACCATCATCTTTCCTCTGGACCACTGCAATGCCTGCCAATCAGCCTCTTCACTTCTATTCTTGCCTTCCACAGCGCATTCTCCCCAGAGCACTAAATCAACTCCCTGAACTACTTCGCTTGAAGCTCTCCGGAGTCTTCAAGCTGCACCCAGAATTAGATCCAGTGTTTTGCCTTGGTTTACAAAGTCTTGAGTGAGCCGACCCCTATCTAACTCTCTGACCTGTGACGCCCTCTGTGTACTCTCTGGGCTTCAGCCACCCAAACCTTCATTCTATTGCTTCAAATGCAAGACACATGCTCCTGCTTCTGGGAGCTGCCCTTCCTCTCTCTCCAAAGTTCCCTCTGCCTGGGATGCTCTCCTCCTGCTTCTCCCGTCTGGCTCCATTGGTACCTTTCCATGCTTGGAAGCCTTCCTTGACCGTGTTGTTTCTGCACCACTACCTTCCCCCACCCCTTTTGAACCCCCGTGATGTTTTATATTTCTCATAGCAGTTGTGGCTATTCAACATTGCTTGTTGGGGTTTCTTGTCTTTCTCCTGCATTAGAGGGAAAACTTCACGATCATAGAGCTTTATCTTTCCCTATGCCCCACACTGCGCTTCCAGTTCCTGGGACACAGTAGGTGCTTGATAAATATTTGTGCGATAGTTGGTTACTCAGAGGATGACATCTATTTATCTGCCTTGCTATCCACAACTTTGATAGCTTTATTGCGCTACAAAACTTTTCTCCTTAGCAGTGGAAAAAGGGCAGGGGGTGGGCTGGAGGTGTAACACAGCAGAAAAGAATATCTTTGCCACAAATAGAAGCTGATGGTTCTGGTTCTGGTTCTTATGGCATTAGCCTCTAGAAAAATGTTTTATAAGGCAGGATGCTGTGTCTCCAACAAGAATGCAAGTCCTACTTCAGAGGTGCCTGCAGTACAAAGATGACTGGTTACCTTTCAAGGGTGTCATGTTTTCTTCTGGCTCAAGCTCATACCCAGAAACTTGGATAAAATTCTATACTAGACAACCTGGTAGTTGGCAAAATTTCCCAACTTGTAAGTGAGCTGACTGCAGCACACTAAAAGAAAATCTTTACAAGAAAGGAATTAAAACTTTAAGGGACAAATTCAAATAGCCTAAAATTCCACAATCCGTATCATTTCAAATAAGAAATCTGCTCGGTACAGTGAGAAAAAAATATGGATTCAAAAAGCCTGGATTTGAATTAGTGTTTTGCCACCAAACCTGGTAGGTGAATAAGAAAATTCATTTTAATTCTCTAATGCCTTGGTGCGGCAGCTGTGGGAGCCTGCTCAGGTCTTCTGCTGCAGTGGCACCACTGACAGATGTGCCCACTCTCCTCCATCCCCGCAGGAGCTACCCTTCTGGGTGCACCCCAGCCAAACTTCCCACGGGCTCTTCTGAGCCAGTGCCCTGGCACAGTAAGGACCCATTCTGAATACACTTGAGATTTCTTCAGTGGACAACTTTGGCTTGAGAACACCCCTTTCCCTAAGGCTGCTGTACCCCTCTTGAAACTGTGCTGTAATCCTAGACTCTTCCAACTTGATCCCCCATCTTCCCCCTCATCCTCACAGGGGACAGATGGGCATCAATTCCGATGGCTCTCCCTGCCTGCTCCTCTACTTTCCCTCAATAAATCACTGGCATGTCTAACCTGTCTTGGATTCTGCTACTCGGTGGACTCAACCAACACACTTGTTTTTCTAATTTGTGAAACGTGGTCCATGATCTAGAATGGTGTTGCTAAACCCTTTGATTTACCCTCCTTTGGAGGAGATGGATAGAATTTATCCCTAAGTCATCATAAAACAGTATCGTTGTTAGGATTGGAAAATGAGGTATGCAAAATTGCCGAGTGGCATCTGGCATATAGCTGGCACTCAGTAGGGGATAGATGAATCTGAATAAACACCTTCTATTTTCAGGCAAGTTCCTATATGAGGAGAACCTTCTCTGCCTTGAACTTCTCTGCCACTCCAATGGCAGACCAAACGTGTGTGTATTTAGGGTGCCAGCAAGTCAGAGGCACTGTATTTTTTTTCTTTCCAAATTATTTGATGTCCTAGGGAAAAGTATCAAAACTTCTTGGACTCTTACACTTATTTTATGACTTAGCATTTTTTATGTAATAATTAACTTTCTGAGGAATAGAGCACTGTATTCTTCTCAATGCTTTGGGCCTCTACAGGTCTTAATCGGTCCTTGCATCTTCACCTCCCATGATGGGCTCCTTGGCTGCCGTGGTCAGCTGCACCATGTCTTCTGCTGGGGCAACAACCTGTTCCCTGGTACCTTCTTAATGGGGATTTGACCACATTTGGGTTTGGGGGAGTTCACTCTGGCTGCAATATAGGGAATAAGCCACAGAGGGCAGGAGTAAAAGTAGGGAGATGGCTAGGAGGCTATTGGACTATTCAGGTGATAACTTGGACTAGGAGCGGGCAGAGGAGATGGAAACAAGTGGAAGAGATTTGAAGTATTTAGCAGGCACCACCTTCAGAGAAGGTGAGGATGAGGAACAAGGGAGTCAAGGATAACTCCCGAGTGCCTGAACTGCATAACTGAAGAGACCGTGTCTGCATGGTTCTGTTTACCTTTATGCTCTCTTTTTAGGTATGTTCTGTCCCATTTGGTTTTAATGCCTGAAGAGTTTTCCTTCAGTATCCCAAGAGATCCCATACCTGTCATTCTTCAGGTCTGGTATCAGGTCTGGTATCAGGTCTTGATATCGAGAGAGAGAGAGAGAGAGAGAGAGAGGAAAAGAGAGAGAGAGAGAGAGAGAGAGAGACAGAGAGAGAGAGAGAGAGAGAGAGAGAGAGAGAGAGAGAAAGAGAGACAGAGAGAGAGAGAGAGAGAGAGAGAGAGAGAGATCTCATTGACCCAAAGACGGGCTATTTGCATCTTCTCTTTTTTCTTTCACTTTATTTCTATTTTCAAAGAATTAACCTGTGGCCTTGATGAGTCTGGAGGACTGGCGTTGTTCCATGGACTCTGCTCAAGCCTTCACTTCCCTCCCCTTTTCTCTGGGTTTGCCCAACCCTGAGGCAGTGACTTAGAGGCTCTGCTCTCAGGTGTGTTTGCATCACACAGGATAGTGTTTTTTGTTATTTTTCAGCTAAAAATCTCTAATTTCCATTACAAATCCTTCTTTGTCCTATTGGTTACTTAGAAGTGTGTCTCCTAATTCCGAAATATAGGGACTTAGTTTATCTCTCTGTTGTTGATTTCTTGATTGATTCTACTTTGGCCAAGAACAGACTTGGGATGGTTTCGGTTTGCTGGGATCTGTTGAGGTTTCGGTCAGTAAATGCTGCACAAGTGTTTAGAGAGCGTGTGTAGTCTGCTGCTGTTTGGTACACTATTCTCTATATTAGGTTAAATGTGTGAATTGTGGTTTTCACATCTCTATGCTAGCTGGCATGTATGGTTAGGGGACAGCTTAGCTGTGCTTCTGTGACCAGCCCCCTTTCCCTGCATAAGGGCAGAGCAGGTGGGTGGGTTCAGCTTCCCAGCACTTTCCTGGGGCCCCGGACCAGCTCCAAATCCTCCCCAAGGGCTTTCCAGGGACCCTAGGAAAGTAGGAAGAAAAGAAGGGAACATTCTCTTTCCCTGAAAGTTTGTATTTTTTTTTACATGCCACATAATTCACCAATTTAAAGTATGCATTTAATGGTTTTTAGTATATTCACACATACAACCACCAACACAGTCAATTTTAGAACATTTCTATGTCCTCAAAAATAAACTCAATATCCTGCAGCAGTCATAATCTTTTCCCCTCCCCCCTTGCTCTCAGCCCTGGGCACAACCATTAATCTAATTTCTGTCTCATAGATCTCCCTGTTCTGGGCATTTCATAGGAACAAAATCATATGTGGTTATTCATAGTCTTTTATGATTGGATTTTTTCATTTACTATAATGCCTACAAGATTCATCCATATTGTAGCATATATCAATACTTTGTTTCTTTTTATAGCCAAATAACATTCCATTGTGCGGATGTACCCACGTTTTGTTACCCATTCTTCAGCCAATGGATATTTGGCTTGCTTCCACCTTCTGGTTATTATAAATAATGCTACTATAAACATCCATGTACAAGTCTTTGTGCGGACATATTCCTCAGCATTTTTATAATCTGTCTAAATGCTCTGATCACATCCAGGGCCAATTAAGCAGCAGGATGTTGGATGGGGTGAGGTAACCCCACATTTGCGGGACAAAGGAAGGGGCTCAGTTTTAGGAATAAGAACCACAGTATCTTGTTTGCTTCTCTATAAAGAGTTTCTTTGTTTTGCTCCCACTAACTCTGTGTCCACTCACCATTTTCTCTCAGCTGGTAAGGGAAAGAAGAAAGACAGGGCAAAATTTAAGAACCTGTATAATTTAACCATACCCGATATTAAGCTCAAATTTTTCTCTGTCCACTAACCTGTCACTCATTCCCACTGAGGCCCTCCATGTCATATAAATGTCCCCATCGCTCCTAGGTGCTTATGGTAACTGTGCCTATAATCACTGGCCTTCTCTGCTTCTTGTCCCCTGGTGGGGACTCGGCCACCTGGCAGTCACAGCAGAGTCCCTTAATTCCTTCGGCACATGTTCCAGGGGGTCCCCTGTGTGTGCGGCTTCAGGCATAATTCTGCTGCCAGTGCAAGAGGAACACAGCTGCTTCCCAGCTTCCCAGGCCATCGGGAGGGGGGTCGAGGCTCTGGGTTTGACATTCCGCCCAAAGTGCAACTCAGCTTGATTGAGTAACTGGGCCTTATCAAATCTTCACTGTAGCATCTGTCCAAGCCAGCTCCCACAGGGCTGGGGTCACAAACTCTGTGATCTGTCAGGGTACTCGAAGAGGTGACCAGCTTCCTGCAAAAAGCTGACCAGGGCCTCCAGCAGTTAGCCCCTATGACCCGGTGGTCACAGCGCCCTAGTTAACGGTTCTTGTCTTTGTGGCTTCTACTTTTTGAAATGCCCACACAAGCAGTGGAGAGCCGGGATCCATTTGTACCATTTCCTGAGAGCTGATTGCTGCATCTCTTGCCAACTCTGCATTTAGTCATATTATGGTGGTAACTTGAAATCAGCTGGATGAGTATTTACACTACAGAAATTGGCACATGCTATGAAGCAAGGGTTTTGTTTTTCTTGCAGAGAGCAGGTTTTTAAACTTTTACCAGCATATAATTGCACACAGGTCCCTGCTGCTCTGGTGTGAGAAAAGGGCTGTCTCCCTGGTTTTGATGGGCACATCGATGAGCAGGATCAAGGGTATGAGTCAAGAATGACCAAATACAAATTTTACAAATTCTCCCCAAAGACCTCCTTTCTCCTTCCCTCCCTCCCTCGCTTCCTCCCTCTCTCTCTTCCTTCCTTCCTTGCTTCCTTCCTTCATTCCTTCCACACCTCCCTCCCACCTCTCTCCCTCTCTCTCCCCTCTCTCTCTGTATTTAGATGCTTTATTACTAACTAACAGGTTCCATTTGCCTATAAACCAACTGAGCTGACAAATGCAGGACAGACTCCCTCACTCTCTCTCTCCCCCTTCCTCCCTTCTGCCCTCCCTCCCTCCCTCTCTTTCCCCTTCCTCTCTCCCTCTTTCCTTTCTTCCTTTCTCCCTTCTTCCCTTTTTTCCTTCCCACTGTGTGCCAGGAGCTGTGCTGAGCTCTGGGATGCAAAGAAACATACGTTTAACCTCCGATCACATCACTTACAGTTACCTTCTCCTGCCCCTATGTCTTTGCCCACAAATGTCCTCTCACCTACCTGGTTAATGACAACTGCGCCCCTGAGATGCTCTTCAGATATCCACTCTTGGCACCGTTTCCTGAGCCACACAGGTAGCACGACTCAGGCCACCTGATGCATCCCTGTAACACTGCCTCGCCACAGCAGGTTCTCCCTGATTCTTTCTCATTGTGTTGTCACCTTGCAGTCAGGAACTGTGTCTGATTCATCTTTGTGGCCTCAACACTGTGGCGGGGATACTATAGACAATGTATTTTGCTGAATTGAACTGAATACTCAAGGCTCTTATGAAAGGGAGAAGAGAAATTACACTTATAGAGTACCTACCATGTGTCGATCACTACAGTCAGCACTTTATGTTTTACTAAACTTGATCCTTAGCAAACAGTAATTACTATTCCCTTGTGGGCTTCTTGTTGAGTATGAGGTGCTGTGGAAATACAGAGAAGGGGCACGTAAACCAGTCTCGGTCAGAGAGCATCCCAAGGAGGCAATACCTCACCTGAGTTTGGAAAGTATGAGTAGGTTAGGCCATAAAAAACAGGAGGGACAGTGGAGCAGACAGAATGACATGGGTTGAGTCTCAGAAATGTGAGATGGCTTGGTGGGTCCTGAAAACTAGAAGAAGCTGTTGGTACATAGAGCATGAAGAGTGTGAAGGCTGAGACTGTGAAGGTCTGGAGACTTAGATGGGGCCCCGTCAGAGTCTCTGTAAGTAGAGAAGTTGAATTCCAAGCTGATTAAGTGCTTAACTCTGTGTCACACATCTGAAGGGGATACCCTTGAGCTTCTTCTCAGTGGGAAACTCATGGAACACAGCTAGTTTGCTGTCACTGGCTGATATATTCCATCAATTCTAAGATGTAGAGTTGTTTTTTGCCTCCATGTTCTGAGTCTGTGAGGTCAGAGTTCAGCTTCCACTTGATGACGGTATAACCACTGCCTACCTGGACTGAAGGTGAGGTCTTCCAGGGTGGATTTGCCTTTTTGTAAGACAGTCATGAGGGTATCACAAAACTCTACATTTTCTGCCTCAGAATTTGGGGGCTACAGTGCAAGTGTAAATACAGGCCACAGAGTTGCAGAAGCAGCTCATAGTTCAAATCTCCAGGGAGCTCCCCGCTGCCCCATTGGCAATGTTTGGACACACACATTTTCTTGTTGTCCTGTGAGGTCTGTTCATTTCTCATCTATAATTTCA
Source organism: Mormoops blainvillei (assembly GCA_004026545.1). Lineage (NCBI taxonomy): Eukaryota > Metazoa > Chordata > Mammalia > Chiroptera > Mormoopidae > Mormoops > Mormoops blainvillei. The sequence continues at coordinate 158,369 of PVJD01003611.1, forward strand.
CTGGAGATAGAGCTGGTTGGTGTCCAGTGTTGTGGAGAGATTTCTCATTAAGCTACATTATTTGGAGTATTTTATTTTCTTAATGGTACCTGCATGTTTTATAATCAATAGCATCTTAGATTCAATGCCATACAGCTCTTGGCTCCTCGGTGGATACCCTCCTTAACACCCACTGATTTCTGAAAGAAAAGTAA